>CM067521.1:9637274-9814375 GCA_034509495.1 Acestrorhynchus altus
CAACTTTATTAAATGGTAAATAAGGTACAGCCAACAGACTTTGTTCAATGTTCTGTAAATACTGTCAAAAACATGTTATGTGTGTATCTGCAACAACACTGAAAGCAGTGATTCCAAACTTTTGAACGGTAGTGTGTGTAACTGGCTTTTTTTTTTTTCACAGATAAAACTCAAACAGCAGATCAGACACACCCACAGGGTCTTCCTCATCCCATTTTCCCATCCTCTAGGTAACTGCGGTGAGCAGAAAGGAGAAAGCAGAGACAAAGCCGTGGCTACAGAGGGAGACAAAAGCGCAACTGGCCTTTAAAAAGAATGGTACCATTCGAAAGGCCAATGTGGCTAATAATGAATGAAAGAGAATAGACACCAAGTAGCATTATTAAAATGACATCATGCTAACTTAATGCTACTGTCGTTTTCACATCACCAGCATCAGCATCCCATATGAAAAAAAATCATATATGACTATATTCATTTTCCCATATATGCCACATATTTACAAATATTGGGATTGCAAATAAAACATATGATTCAGGCTAAATATATGACAAATGCTTTCGTATGTCACATATATGATGTCATATACTCACATATAAGAATGTCCAAATAATAAAATCCACATACAAACTAAAAGCATTTTAAAAATATCTGGACCAAAGCTAATTTTTTTTATTACAAGTATTTCATTTCATAAACTGTGTAAATTCTTTCTAATAAATTTAATACGTTCATCCATTTATTGTGAACATTTCTAAGCTCAAAGCACTAAATAATAACCACATTACATTTTTGTTGTTTAAAGGGTGATAGTGGGTCAGTTTCGTGAATATTCTAAATTTTACTCCTATTCGGGTCATGAAATATTAGGGAATTTTGTTTGTACCATTTTTCCATTTTAGTTGTCAGTTACCAAAATGCCATATACTGTGATTTGGCTCGTTTACACGTTTGTCTGCCAGTTACAGAGACAAAACACAAATATAATATGCAAGTTAAAGGAAATATGTAAGACTTATTTTGCATATACAGTATGTCTAATATTTGACATGTACAGATATGTAAGTCACATATATGTTGAAGTATTTTGAAGTATATGTCTGATCTTTTGTCATATATGTGCATATGGCCATATATTAGATTTTTGTATGGGATGTCACTGGTGTCGTAACAAAGTATGATGTTTATTAAACAGTAACTTTACACAGAAACGTTACCATAAGTTACTGTAACAATATTTATTTACATTAAATTATGGATCATTTCTGTGTTCAATTAGTCAATCATAGAGTGATCGTACAATGTTTAAACAATATAGAGAGTGGCTTGTGTTTGATGGTGAATTCCTTTGAATGCAAAATTGTTACCGTTACTGTTAACATTACCACTGTTACCGAAGTGTTACATGAGACACAAAGAGAGGACAGTGCATAGAGGACAGTGCATTGAGACATTTGAGGAGGCTTTATACTGTATATATAACACAACTGACATTCCATCAGCAGTATATGAGTACAGGTAGCATCTGCACAGAGAGAGAAGCTGCTTTAAATGTTATGTCCACTCAGATAAGAGCCTGAGAGAGTGCAGACCCTGTGAATATGAAGTGGTCAGTATATACCAAAATATAAGCAGAACACATCACACTATATGTTCACTCTACGTTTTTTTTTTTTTGTATGGGTGTCTAATCCTCACACTATGAAGCCAGGCTTTGTCTACGTGTGACCAGGTTAGGAAGTCATACAGTAATATATATCTGGAAAAGGGTGGAAAACCAACAGCTCACATTCACAATTCATATAAATACATTTCATCAAACTCATACATCATAACTTAAGAACTCAAATAAAAATAAAAATATAATCCCACTGAAATAACTTTCGATAAAATATTTATATTAAAATTCTTTTCTCTAACTCCTTGTAACCCATATATATATGTATGGCATCTACGGCCCATATTATTTAGAATAACTGCTATAGAATATCAGTTGGGGGTAAGTAAGGTTGAAGATAATACAGGGTGCAATTATTCCCAAACAAGCAGATGCAATAAAAATGGAAAAAAAAAGGGCATGAATTTTCCTATGTATGATATTCAGATATGACTGATTCACATCTCAGGCCTTGTCCACATGTGTTTGGGTATTTCTGACACGTCTGAAAATGCGCACATGAGCATGCCAGCTCAAGAAAAAAAGTGACTTGTAACACCTTGTACAGAACATAATGAGCACACATACATATTTTATCACATATATAGTTGCAAAATAGTCTGGCAATGTCTAAACCTAACCTCTAACACAGTGTGACTATTGTTACATCCTCAGGAGTTTAATTCAGTAATTACACAGAAAAAAAATATAAAACTACGCTGTTCTTAAAGGGCCAGTATGCTTTATATTTCAGAGTTCCACATACAATGTACAGAACAGAACAGTGGTGCTTGAAAGTTTGTGAAGAAGTTTGAATTTCTTTTTTTCTGTGTAAATTTGACCTAAAAGTTGGTCAGAAACAAAGATATTACACTTGCTAATTTATTAATTGATGAAAATAATCCAATGTTATTAACCTTATTATTATATTAACTTTTAAGATTAGAAGATCATTTAAAGGTGAAATCAGAGGCAGGGGTTTTATTGCCATTATTACCCTCCCCAGGAGTTGTCAACCAACAAAGATCACACCAAGAGTGTCGTTTAATGGCCCGGAAGATCACAAAGGAACCCGAGGTCATTTCTAAACAATTAAAGGCCTTTCTAACTTTGGCTAATGTTAATGTTCATAAATCCACCGTCAGGAGAACACTGAACAACAATAGTGTGCACAGCAAGGTTGCACATAGAAAGCTGGTGTTCTTCAAATAAGAAATTACTGCCTTCAACAGTTAACAATCACTGCCTTCAATGGCTAACAATCATAGGGACAGAAGCCAGAAGACTATTGGAACAATGTTTGTGGACAGATGAGACCAACATATCCTTTTGGTTTAAATGAGACGCGGAATGTTTTGATAAAGGAAAACCTGCATTCTAACATAAAAACCTTATCCCATCTTTAAAACATGGTGGTGGTATCATGGTTTGGGCCTGTATTGCTGCAACTGGACCAGGACACTATGCCATCGTTGATGGAACAATGAATTCTGAATGTAACCAGCAAATTCTAAAGAAAAATGTCAGGACATCTGTCTGGGAGCTGATTTTCAAGAGAATGTTGCCCATGCAACAAAACAATGACCCTAAGCACACAATCCTTCACCAAAGAATGGCTAAAAAAGAACAAAGGTAATGTTTTGCAATGGCCAAGTCAAAACCCTGACCTTAATCTAATATAAATGTTGTGGAAGGACCTGAAGCAAGTGGGTCATGAAAGCAAAACCACCAAAATCACAGATTTGAACAATGGAGAGAGAAAAATTCCCTCCAAGTCAGTGTGCAGGACTAATCACTTACAGTTGCCAGAAATGTTAGGTTTCAATTATTGTTGCAGAAGGGGGTCACACAAGGAGCTTCACATATTATTGCCACTCATATATGGAATATTGGATCATTTGCTCATTTGTTTGATTCGGTTCTCCTTCTCTTTACATCAAATTTAAGCAGAAATATAAAAAATCCTAAAGGATTCACATACTTTCAAGCACCACTGTGTGTAGCTTAATGGTTCAAAAATAGGCAGAATGTTTACAAATTCCTCACCTCTCCTTATCCTCTCCTCATCAAGCTGTCTCTGTTATTGTATCTTTTAAAGTAATACATGAACAATTTTCTGGTTGTGCCTCGTTCAGCATGTCCGAGAACTGCAACATGAAGGGGCAGACAGTTGTAAATGATTTGGTCCTTGTGATGCCAGAGAAATGGATGGATGGCACGGTGCCTTTTGAAACTTTAACAATGTTTACATATATAACTCTGAACACATTAAGACCACTCCTGTTTTTCTCTCAAATCGGCTTCTCTACACAGATGGCAGCTATTTCGTTCCAGCCTTTCCACCACACAAAGCTGAGCTACTTCAATTTCTCTAAAAGGAAATTAAGCAACCGTTCCACATGATCAATTTCTCTGTTTTCACTATTTACAGGCCTGTGTTTGAGTAAAATGAACATTTTTTATTTCATTTTTTAAGCATTGGCCACATTTCTCCCAAATTTGAAATACAAATATTGCCATATTACTGTATATTACACTCATTCAGAGGCGTTTAAAGTATAGGAATGAGGAATCACATCTACATTGCCCTGTAGTTTAAGGGGTTAAGAAAAATAAAGAATGGCTAAAAGAAGGGTTGGATATGTGTGGAGTCGTGGCGTACAAATGAAGTATGCTGCTATTAACCCAGTCAACAGCCTGTCAGATATGGCTGACACTAATGTCATGCAAAAAACAGCAAGAACCATGCACAGGTGGATGCCTTCATGTCAGCATTTTCGAAAAAGATACCCAAAACAGAGTGTTTTGTGGACAGCAGACCAAAAACTGCCAAATAAGTCTGTACACGTATTAATGGGGCTCCATTATTAAAAGTGGAGTTCAAGTTGATATAATCCACTTCAGCTTACGATGAGATGTGCTCTCTCCTAACACTGCCAGCTGGACATAACCCAGGGCACTCCTGATGCATTACATTTGTATCCGTCCTCACTGGCTATTCCAATCATGCATATGTAGGTGACAATTGGTAAATATGTTTTAACTGTAATTAACAAGCAAACACTTGACCTTTTGATCGTCTTGTCGTTTTTAAAAATCTTTACAAAGCTAAAAAGACTGCGGCTGAGTGTATATATTTATATATATATTTATATGTCACACAGGCGACAGCAAGCAGTAACAGCTGACCATCACCTCAGGCCAATGGGAGAAGTAACCTGACCTCATATCTCCTTCAAAGTCATGCATGAAGGGGAAACCGAAGGCAGAATCTTCACGACGACTCTTTTAGAGGACAGAGCAAAAGTATTTTGAATATTCCACAGTGAGCAGGTAAGATTGGGGGACGAAAAAGAACAGCAAACCTCTCGGAGGGTCCAAACGAACATAAACTCTGGAAACTGACGCTGACCACACAGAATGTACTCTGCATATGAGATAAGACACCAGGTCACATATCCTCCCTCAGTCGTTTCTGGAGTTTGGTATGCTGGAGTTTCGGATGTCCACAGTAATAACAGGCTAAACCAGAGAATGAACTCTTTATACAACATTTATACAATTCAAAGGCGAAACCTTTTCTGAAGACTGCGACAAGTCATGCTAGTTGGAGATATGAGTAGTAGTATTAGACAAGCACTGTGTGTGGTAGTATACTTGGTTTAGACAGACGATATGGAGCAGTGCGCTGGTAGAATGACGTTATCTCCAGGTCGCCTTGAATAAACAAGTCTCACAGTCTGGGCTGACAGCAGAGGGAGGACTTGTAGACTGTGTGAGTGTGAGTTGTGTACCGGAGGAACTGGATAGTGCTGGATGCAGGGTTGGTCTGTGGTATATTATTGGTCTGTATCGTTACAGTAGCATAGGTTAGCCTCTCAGCTGGGTGTAGAGTTTGGGGTTGGACGTCATGCTCCTCTCTTCACACTCACTTCCATTTCAGGAGGCCGTCTGGGATCAGGACTGCATACATACAGACAAAAAGACATCCGCACATCCAAATACCATGAGTTTTTTTTCGCTCACTGCAACAGTAGAAATGAGATATGGTATTGTATAGTAACAGAAAACGTGTGCTTTAAATCAGTGCAGGCCAGGGCCCCCCAGTGGGCTGTGGTGGTACTACTTGTGTTTATTTTTGACAATATATCTTTATAAATATCCCAAACATTACAAATATTGTGAGCTGTCCGGTCCCAACTGTTCTGTCCTGGTGCTGCCCAACTCGACTCTCAACTACCATGCTGTCTGCCATGAAACTGTTCTGCTCTGGATCTTTGCATTGATACACTCTCGCCACACTAGGAACTGCATAGCTGTGTTTCACACTAACACAGAGCTTCTGCCGTGCACTCACATTAGGTCACACTCACTCTCATAACTCATGACCTGCTCTCACTCTTTCTGTCCACTTAAGGTTTCTTATGTGAAATAAACCTACTAAATCTACCTTGTATGAAGGGAAGCGTCCAATATGTGCTAAGACCTCATACGACTTCCACATTTAAATCCACTTTTTAACGGTACAAGGTATTTCTAGACCAAATCTGTGTCAAATCACCTGGAGGCTGATTGGAAACAGATCTTTTTACACAAATGAATTTAATTGAGTTTAATAAGGTCTTGTTCTTCAATCAATAAAGCCTGAATTACACATTTCTCTATGCTTGAAGCATTATTCATTACCACATTTATTAGTGCATAATTGGAAGTGTATTATGTGAACATCACTATGAAATAAGTAATAACATAAGGGATATTGATATAAGAGATTTTTTGATGCAAACCCACACAATAGGTATAAATATTGAATAACAGTATAGAGTATAACCTTACTTTAGAATATACAACACATCTTGAGGTATTAGTGACTCTTATTAACTAAATATACTCAGCAATAAACTCACATTAAGCAGTATTAATTTAGAACTCAACTGAATTAAAATGCAGCCACACACTAATAACACATTCATTTTGGTAATAATTTATGCTCAATAAATTGCACTTCGCAAAGTGTATATTCTTCATTTTTACAACTAACAGTGCATCTATTCATCTGTGATTTTCACATGACATCCAACTATGTACTAATAAAGGTCATAATGAATAATGAATCACTTACAAATGTATAATTCAGGCTTTACTGAACATTATAAGACAGTTTCTGTGCAATGTCATCAGAGATGCTCAAATAAGGGGTAGAAAGCATCAGAAAACATTGCTCTTCACAACAGAAAGCAGTAATGACAAGAAGGTGTGCAATAAAACGGCACCAACTACTGAGACGATGGAAGGAATATTTAATATTCAGAGGGGATTTCATCACTTTCCCAAAAATGTCAGAAGATCATGGATCCAGAGCTGAGACTTAATATAATGAGGTAACAGTCCGAGCTACCAAGGCTTCCAAGGTAATCTATGCCAGTTGTTTCTCACTGTCCTATCAACTAAGGAGGGGACAGCCTCACCAAAATCAGGTAAACTAGCAGGACTTTTCAGCAAATACAAACCAATCCAACCGAATTCATTTGTGTTTCTACACTGCTTAGTAAACAAAATATGCTAACTCTATATAGCACAATACTTTTGAGGGAATAGGGATCCATTTCAGTCATCTTTTACCTCAAAGTAAGGCAATAAGCTAAGACATGCTTGATGTCTGCTTCTTTACCTTTTCTGGAGCTATGAAGCTGATGTATCTAACCCATTAGTAACCTCACATACACTTGGATTTCTTGTTTGTAACCCTGATGAGACAGTGTAAGCTGTGTTAACTGAAAGTGTGTATTAGCCTCGTGTCATTGGAACTCCAGTGAAAAACTAACGACACTGACGTGTCTTGTCCGATTGACTAATTTAACCTAAAGAGGAACCTTCTGTTAATTAGATTTCTGTCAGGCCTGTCACTTCAAGCTGCAACTGGTACATTTAAAATCAACTTCTGAGCTTATCATGAGTTCCACGTCCTGTTCAGGCTTTAATTAACACAATCAATTTAACTCTTGCTCTCAACAATGACAGTGTTCTCGTAAATGTGAGCAACAATGACTGGCTTATCTCCGGCAGTTCAGCACACCTCTGATGTCCTGTGTTTCTCAGAGGAAGATTCAGTTTCTCTGACAACCACCGCCTTTGTAACAAGCATGTCAGGATGCTGCTGCTTGGCCTCCTGTATTGCCATGGCAAGAGCCTTAAAAGAGAGGAAAACACTGATAATAAGGTTCTTCAAACAGGACATTAAGATCCTACACACAGGCCAAATTCACACTGCTTCTGCGGTGGCATTTCTCCACTTCATTGTTTGGTACCTGATGTTGGTCCACAGCATCATCCCCTGTGATAATGATCCTTTTCTCAATCCTTGTTTCTGAGTATCCCCCTTTGACTGTCTGCAAACAAAAAGCAGGAATGTAGAGCTGAAGACGCAGAATGTCATTATCCTTACATCTTCATCTTTTAACTAGCAGCCATAAACCGAATTAGGCCTTAATGGTTTTACTGAACATCATAACATTCAGCAAAGATGAGTGATGACTCGTCCTATTCTTGAAGGCACCGAAGCCTGTTCTAACCTCATTTCTACTCCTCTGCCTCTCTCAGCCTTAATTACTCGTCTATATTATCCAACAGCAGGGTCCAGTCTTTTCAGTGTTATGACCGCGTTCTCATTAGCAAACATCCAGTAACTCTGGGTTTCAATGAAGAAGCAACAATGAGGAGAAACAGGAACAAATACAATACTATCCAAATAGCCAGTTAGCTAGTCATGCAAACGTTTGATTTACACATCAACATTTACACTTATGTCAAAAAGGTTAGGACACGATCACCTTTGACTTAACAAATTTAAACATCCTTTAAAAATGATTTGTAATTATTAGAATTTCCTCTGATGAAAAAGATAAAAACACCCCCAATTTATTGCTACTTAAAAGGACACACATGCATACTTAAAAATATATGTGGTGCTTAAAATGTGTCATTATTTTGGCAGAACCAAATACAACCTTTACCATTTCTACTTTTTGAGGAACATGATGCAAAATTACATATCTATGACTGTCAAAAGTATGTGAACCTTTAAGATAAGCAGTTCATTTGAAGGTGAAAAATGTTTAAAACGAATTAAAAAGTTAATGTTTTGAAAAGGTCCAGTCAACGACTTCTGGAAGGCCCTGAAGCAAGCAGTTCATGGAAGACCCACCAACATAACAGAGCTGAAGCTCCAAGTCAGTGTGCAGGTCTAATCAACCATTGCAGGAAACCTTTAACTGTGGATCACACCAGAAACTGAAAGCAAAGGTTCACATACCACTCACGGATATGTAATATTGGATCGTTTCCTCAATAGTCCTACTTTTATGACTTAAGAAAATCTAAAAATGTTCCTTCTCTGCCTGACTTCAATGTATGGGTGACTCAGAGACAGTGGAAATGCCACAGCAATGTAAAAAACAAACAAACAAACAAAATAAACAGACATGTTGTCTGAACAACACATAGGCTACTGGGAAGGACTTTGTGTTTAGCATGTTCAGAAAGCACACTTAGTCTTCACATTTTATTTAGGTCTACTTTGGCCATTATGCTTTCTTCTTAAGGAATCTGACATCACACTATGATATATGCGCACTCTACTTTGCTGACCTGACCAGTGAAGTGTTTCAGTTTTGTTTTTTTCATTCTCAAGCAGATGGAGAGAGTTGCAGAAGTGCTCTTTGAAACAGAGACAAACATCTACATTTTCAGTCTCATGTGTGGAACTGCGATGACGGCACTTTAAAAATAATTAAAACTGTGGGTAAGTTTTGCGTGTCATCCACTAAAGCTTAGACTCTAAAGAAAGACAGAAACTTAATTTGTTCACTTAAATGAACAGTGGAGGCTTGACTCAAGCTGGCAGAAGTAATTAGCCTGATAGGAGTCCTGCTAATCTCACTAGCAAACCAAATTGACTGCAAGGACATGATGACAAGCCCGGGGGCTCCTGCAGAAATTTTATTACACTTTACTGCAGACTGCAGATTGCAGAGGATAGGTCGGAGCACATATATACACTTTTTACACCTTTTGTTGCTTAATTTAATAGAATTCAGGATGTTATTATATTTCTGTACATCCACCTTCAGTACAGTCTTACGTAAAAATATAGTTTTCTTGTTTTTTGTTTAAATTACACACATTACACACACATGGTCTTACACACACAAACATATCTGTACAGCAGCATGTTATTGCTTATGAACCTATGACAGCCCTGCCAGTCTATAGAAAGCCATTCACATCAAAGTCAAAAGGAGTGTTGTTACTGCAGATAGTCTAGCAGTTTGTACAGTTAGGGTTCCTGAAGTGGAAAGATGCATGTTGCAAGGATAAGATACAGTAAGATCTATCATAATTGTAGCCTTCAAAAGAATTCAGGCCTCCCAGTTTGTTGGAGTGTGTAAGTAATGGAGGGGGAAATATAATATATTAAATTAGTATATTTAAAGTTCTCATAGCCGTATTGTTAAGAGTAGGTTTTCGCATTCGTTCTCGGCAAGCAACAAAAATGTGTTACCTTGGTGACTTGAGTTGTTGCTGAGGTAACATTTTCATTGGTGATGGTGAGAGGAGATGTGACAGACTCCCGACCGAGACAGCCTGTTTTCAGCTGGAGAAAAAGCACATTACATTATGCGATAAACCACATTCCCACACACTCTACGGGTAGTAGGGCGAGTGTGCGAAGCAGGGCATAAGCAAGACAAGCGGGCAGGTATCGTTTTATTCATCACCATTTATTTATACACCAACGAGAAATGATCTCCCCCCTGTCCCTCTACTATAATGGATTCCCCCAGGTGAGTAAAAGCTCAGAGATACTTTAATAGCTCTTTTGCCATTACAGGAAGAACATGGACGAACACAGGTAAATACATACAATCATCATATAGTGATGAATAGGGGTGTACTCTACTTCATTACACATTACGTTATTGTGTACATTTTCCTATACAGCTGCTTAAAAATTACACTATATGCCCAAAAGTATGCAGACACCCATTAACTCAAGTTGCATACACATAGCTTGTAGTGTATCTCAATAGATCAATAGAATAAAATTGGACACTCTAGAGCAGCCATGTGGGTGAATGCAATCAAATTCTCACAGAAATGTTACAAACTCTACTGTAAAATTTTCTAAACTTCTTTACTTTAGAAGAGTACAGGTTGTTTAATAATACCCTTTAATAATACCCTTAATTAAAGAAGCTCTACAATCGTTTGGACACATAGTGTATAATGGGTATCATTAGAGTCTTCAGTAAAACGGGGAGAAAATGCAAAAGAGTGTGTGTGTTCTAGTGTGTGTATGTGTGTGTGTGTGTGTGTGTGTGTGCACTCACAGGGGAGCCATTCTCTTTAGCGTCTTTTAGCCTGCTCTCTTTCTGGCTCTGGAAGAGACAATAGGAGAAAACAGTATGAAAGGAGATTATTAAAGGCTCACATTACCCAAAGAGTCCAAAGAGCGGTTTAGTTGGAAAGCAAAATTGACCACAGGTGGTGTGGTCGAACACTAGATGGCAGTGTTGCACTTTAAAGAGCCCATATCACAGAAACGTGATTTTTATCTGAGTATAAAGAATAAAACTGATGTAAGACATTGTTTCGAAATGAATAACTTGATTCTCTACTAACAGGCCCTGAGGAGGCACCAAGGAGGACCAAATCACAAACAATCTTGACAAAGACTATCCTGTCTGGTCTGAATCAACAGGAGGGCTGCCACAGACCAGTCTGAGTGCCAATTCTAACACCTGTCCACCATTCAAAGTGCCTGCAATGGGTTCAAGTGTAGGAACTTGACCATGAGATACTGCAAGAACATGACGTGGATGATCTAATGGCAACTGTCCCAGTTGGCAACTGGTGGAGGGAGTGTGATCATCCGGAGAATTTATGTTTCAGAGGTTCTGAGTTTTTAAGCAGGTGGTCATCATTTTATGGCTCAGCCTGCAGATTACGTCCAGTCTTTCACACAGCGTGCTGTCTGGAGGACCTATAACATAGGGCAGCCAATTAAAACTGGTTACTATGTATTAACACAAGGCACAGGATCATAAACCACCCTTTTCCATTCAAAAGGATCAGCAGAGGTTGTCATCTGAAATGTTTGTGCACAAAGGGATTAGGGTGTATGTTTATGGTCCACAAATCAACCAGAAAAGCATAAGGGAAAGGAAAAGCATTATATTTAAGACATACGTTGTATATGGGTTCTTTAAAAACAGCAACAAATCAGCAGGTTGACCAGTAGAGAGCAGTGTGGTTATACAAGAAAGCAGAGACATGAAACAACAGTGGCAGCTTTTGACACACACTTCCAAGATGAAGAAGAAGCAGCCATTGCATTCACATAGAAAAGACAGTGCATCTCAAAAAAAAGCACCATTTTGCCCAATTTTTTGACCAATCTTCTGTCAAATTTGTCAAAAAATCTGTATGCCGTGCACAGACGTAGTCAAGAATCAGGACCGGGCTTTCCTTCAAACATGCAAGAACCTTTAGCGGAGATGAGATTGATACACTAAGCTAAGTCAAAGAGGACAACGTACCAAATCTGCCTCCTGTGGCTGGATGACATCATTGTTGGAGACCACGGTCTCCTGACAGTTGACGTCACCACCACCCTGCACCACCTCCTGCACAGGCTGCTGATACACACGCATGTCCACATTAGGACCCCAGACATTTACAGAATGCTGAGAGCTGCCACTTCTTCTCACACCTAAAACTTAGCCTGGCTGAGATTCACTCAACTTCAAACACATCCTCTAAAAATAATTGCCTCAGCTCATCAGGTTAGCAAGATGAATGGCACAGCGGAATGCTGTGATTAAATTTTAATAAGACACCTGTGGGGTACACACAAATGCAGTCACTCTCACTCGCACACACACACACACACATACGTACACACACACACACACACACACACCCAGCCTCTCACAGCGTCTGGAGATTAATGAATCGTCTTCCTTCTCTTCTCTCATTAATTTCCTGTCGATTTTCTAATCTCCTAATACTCCCATGACACTGTCAACCAGCTGCAGAAAATATTGTGTTTACTTGAATCATGAGTTACAAAGGGAACAGTTGTAGGGAAATGTTATCAATCAAAGCATTTGTCTCCGTGAAACCTGTGGATTATGTAATCTCAGCTCTGAACAGCTTTCAGAGCATAGAATGTAGTATGATTCAATATTAGTGGTGTCAGTCTCTGCTCTCATGGATTGATTATGATTCCTAACCACATATAATCTCATACTATGTCATGGTTTGATCTGAGTCTTTTGGTGAAATCAGAAGTCCAGGATTTAGGAACTACAGTCACTGTCTCAAAAATAGTTGCAGCAAGAAGGAAGAATGGTGTGCAATTAGGTGCAATTAGATAAAGGTTGTGAGGAACAATTACTAATTAGAAAGTTAGACTTTGAGCATATATTTATTGAGCTACACATACAGCAATCGTGTCTCTCATTGTGGAATTGTGTATAATGCAAAGTGCCAGATGCCTTAGAATGGAGATGTAGAGGTTTCTAAGAGAAGAGATCAAAAGCAATTGGAAGAGTTGGAAGAGATTACCATACCAAACTGGTGGCAGCAATGGATAGAAGGCATACACCAGTGACATGAGGGATCTGGGAGACCTACACAAACCATTGATAAGGAGAAGCAATGGATTGTCCGGCATGTGCAGAATGACCTAACAGTCACAAATGTGGACATTCTGTGAGCAGCAATGCCCCAGTGAATCATCCTGTCAGTGCCCGCTTTTGTCTTGGTGGAGATGACCAATGACTCCTTGTGGAATTCATGTGTATTGCCTGACTGAACAATTTCAGCATTGTATTGGACGTACTTTCAACTCTCCACTGCAAAAACTGCAGGAACTGAGTGAGAATATTTAAGATGCATGGAATGGATTTTCACGGGACACCATTAGAAAGCTCTACAATTCCATGCTGAGATGTCTGGCATGTTGCGTTATACCCAATGCATACTGAGAGACACTGTTTCTGTATGTGCAGCTCAATACATATTGCCAACATCAGTCTAACATTTTAATACTTTATTGTTCCTGGTATCCTTAATCTTCCTTTGGAATAGCATTGCAATCCCACACTTCCGCCTGGGACCAAATATTTTTGACTATTTTGACATTTGAAAATAGTCCAAGAATGCAATTTTCTACAACACTGAGTGTATTTGATTAGTTATTTTTATAAACCATACAGATTACTCAACCCTTCCAAACACAGGGTTGTTGCAGCAAGCGTGGCCTGGTCTATATCCAGGCTAATATTTTATAATTACAAAATAAAATGTTTTCACTGTAAATGGCAACAAATCACATGCATTTCTCTCTCACCTGCTCAAGGGCATCCGTAACAGTGGGGGGTATTTCAGAGCCATTTGAATGTGGTTCCACTTTGGAGTCACCCCTTTTCAGCAGATGGGCCACACTCACAGCATTAGGGTCTTTCTTGGCCACTGGAGGCTGAAAGGAAACAAGCATTTACAAGGCAATTACTTTGCTATATGAACTGAGCACAGATATTTCAATAGCTTTTGATTTATGTTGAGTAGCCTGATGCCACTGTGATCCCAAGAGAACGGTGCCTAACACATTATTAATGAAGAGAATGAGCAGCAGGCATTTGGAATGTGTATGAATTTAAGGCCCAAAAGTGTGGGAGATGAACAATGAGAAAATTACAAATACAAATTGCATGCAGTTAAAGGAAGCATAAAAATGGCAAAATCAAAAGTCAACTTAAAATATACACACATGGAAATGTACCACAATAAAAAAAACAGGATGAACAAGGATCCATGATATCTTTAAAACAGGAATCTCAAATACATGCAAAAAAAAGACAAAATGGTCAAACACAAAAACACGGAAATTAAAGGATCGAAACTAGAAATGGAAGCTCCAGACAAAAAAGGGTCCAAATAAAACCAGGATGAGGTCTGAAGATGCACATCCACAGCCATGTACTGATAGAGACTCGATATAGCGTCTTACAGGTTCTGTTTCATGATGGGCACGCTCCTCATGTACTCGCTCCTTCACTGGCGACCTATCTTGTGAACCCATGAGCCGAGCAGAAAAGAACCTGGAGCTTTCCTCAAAGTCTTCCCTGCCCATCTCAACCTGGGCCCTTGAGAATTCCTCCGTGCCTCCATGGAGCTCCATTAGCATGGAAAAGTCAGCCTCTGCCTCCAGGCTTGACGTGGAACTAACTGTCATGCTGGAGCACTTGCGCTCAATGCTCAGGTGTGTGTCCCTCAGGGTAACTGTAGTGTCCCGCTCGTATTCATCCTCAGCAGAAGAGTGTGGCCGCCGCTGTGGAAATACAGGGGTTACTTCTCCAGTGAAATCAATGAGAAAATGGGTTCTGGTGGAAAATGACGTTGTTCCATTTTAGGTTCTTAGGATATAAAATTAGCTGAAGGAGGAAGGCCTGACATGAAGATGAAGATGACAATGGCACATACAGTGTGTATTTTGGGTACTGAGTTATTCAAGGAGGATGTAAGATCCTGTAATCTGTCTAAACCTACACCACTGTTCAAAAGTTTCTTAATATAGTCCAAAAAAAAACACAAAGGTTGAAACATTTCACTTTACCTGAAATGTCATTTGTCATTAAAAGTGGCCAATAATGAAAGTCTTTTAAGGCTAAATGCAGCAGCTACCTTGGGAGAAGACACTAAGAGGACACTAACAGGATCCAGAGAAGACACTAAGAGGACACTAACAGGATGCAGAGAAGACACTAACGGGATCCAGAGAAGACACTAAGAGGACACTAACAGGATCCAGAGAAGACACTGAGAGGACACTAACAAGATCCAGAGAAGACACTAAGAAGACACTAACAGGATCCAGAGAAGACACTGAGAGGACACTAACAGGATCCAGAGAAGACACAGAGAGGACAGCAGTAGTGTCTCTTGCTGTGGGCTGTGCAGGGCCCTTCTAAATGTTAATGTTCTGGTTGACCACAAAAGCAACATAGGAAGCAGAACAGCCTAGAACTGGATGCTTTTCGAACTGCTTGCTCCTCACTGAGACCCACCCCCACATGCTTGTTCTTAACTGCCTAACATCTATTTTTCAATGTGGATGGGCAGGAGACCAGCTGATACTAAGGGTGGATGTACTTTTTAAAATACTTAATAATAATATATGTTATGCACCTTTGAAAAAGAACCTTATGAACAGCCGTGTAGATGAGACAGAATGAAAGAGCTTCAGAAACAACAGCCAGGTCCGAGAACATGGAAGTGTGAATGAATGGAGGTCAATGGAATCACACTGGAAATGTCGTTATTGTTTTAGCACTAAAAGAAAATCCATGCAAATAACAAAACAAATAAAAATACAGTTAAGATAAATGAACGGCCTTGGAATCAGAGAATTTGAAAGACCTTGACTTCATCTAGTGTTTCTTCGTGAATGGCAGGAGCGGAGAGAGGCTCCTGTATGGGCAGAAAGCAGAAAGAGAGCAGTCTCGCGTTACTTTCACTAATACAACATGAAATAGAGGAAGCCAGAGTTTATGAGGTGCATACTGCCGATTGTTAGATAAAGCAGTCTGCAAGGAAGTGAAGGGAAATCCAATCAGGAAAAAAGCTTCGGTAGGCACTTCAATCGTTCCTTCAGATCAATCAGCTTTGCACAGATGCGTCTGTGGATCTCTTGGGCCCTTCGATTCTTCAAATGTATTTTTAAGGAAGATTATTTTCTCCATGTAGTGTTAAGAACCTAATTTTCTAGATAAGCTTTTCTCAGGAAAATTATGTTCTTATTAAACTGCATTAGTTAAAAAAAACAAAAAAAACAATTGCTATGCAAAGGCTGAACATGATGTTAGTTTTTAGGATCCAAATTGGAAACCTCCTTAGACAGATGCAACAAATGTGAACATTTTGTTCAATATGTTACACAGAACAAAATGTGCGTTGAAATATTGCGGTGCATTCAGGCCTTTGAAAATGGAGCACGATATCCACTGTCAGCAGCCGACTCACAGGGTTAATAGGGGGAAAGGAAGATGTATTAGATTAGCAGCCACAAAAGCTGAGATTATGCTACCTTAGAGGATTCATAACAAATAAAAGCACGTCTTTAACTTCTTCCACTGCCCACATAGTCTGAGATGCTCTCCACGTAACAATGAATTTTCATTGCCACTCTTTATCTCAGCCACAGTGGCAACGTCTGCTTTCATTGGTCATTTGAGAGCCCGTGTTGGGCAATGAAAACAGGCCGAGATCAATGTGATTCAAAGACTTGTCTGCAGAAAAGCATTGTGTTTTTTTTTTGCAGTCACAGCGTGTGGGATTACGTTGCTCTCACATGCTTATCACTTCTCAGCGTACTGGCTCACACGTCGTGCCACTCTCCACGCTCCTTCATGCCAGTGTGTCCTCAAATTCAGATGAAAGCAGGGGCACGATTTAAGTCGTCAGATCCTCGGCCTAATTCAAATTGCTTTCATTCCACAGCCAAAAGAAATGTGTTTGCACTTAATCAAAGTGTGAGTATACAGCAGGACCTGTGTCGGAGAGGGAAGAGGACAAGCTAAGCAGTCTCATGCCGGTCGTCTGCTTTGTGCATTTTTTTTTTTTTTTTTTTTTTATGCAATCCTCATGCAGCATACATTTCTCTTCGTGAGATACGTCACCACATAATGAGCTGTGAGAAACAGTAGCTCGATGGGAAATTAGGTTTTTCAGCAAAAACTGAAATAATACTGACTAAGTCTTTAATGAATCTTTAGGCTGTATAAATTATAGGCATGTTTAGGCCTGCAAATTAACTGCAGATGATCCTTGGGATGCAATACCAGATCTGCAATGGAAATGAGCATTACTGTTTTTCGACAGAAACACCATGGATGAGAGAAATGGCATACCAAACAAATTACCATATAATCTTTAACGCAATGCAGACCATTCAAGAAACCATGCCTGAACTCATTGACTTCTTCTGCATACCCAGTGTATGCAACACACAGCATAGAGAAGTCCTGAGTAGCTCAGAGCCATGGCATTACGCAAGAGCCTGAGTTTCCTTGCAACGCCCCCACAATCGAGCAAGCGCTTATAGATACTCGGTTGGAAGAAAAGACCAAGGCTTATGTCAGAAGACAGGGGATACCAAAGCAAAAAGCCCAAAATCCATTTTACAATGCTTTGGAACTACCTAATGGCCTTTTTAGGAGCAGCAGGATCAATGCTCATGGCACAGTGTGCTCTTGTGTGGAGTAGCCCAAGGTGTAAGGAGGTTGGGTCGAATGGGGCAGTCAGGGTTTCCAAATGGTCTCATAAGCAAGTCAACGTAACAAAAAAGCCAAAAAAACGACGTGACCTTCTCCAACCCCTTTCTTCATGGATTGGAGGAGAAGATAAACAAATGCTCAAGTCACAACAAGGAAAATGAGGAATGTGTTATTCGATTGGAAGCTCATGCGATGCTTTGTTTCCAATGACTGAAAAGCAGAAGATGCCGAGGTGAGTTACCCCATGTTTCCTCATGGTGGCTTCCAGTGCTGAGTCTTTGCCCGCATTGCGACTGTTGCGAAGTATCAGTCCTGATTCTCTGGCCTTCTTGGTTTTGACTGGAGGAGTTGGAGGAGTACTTTTTTGGAGGGCTGTAGCCTTGGAGGAAAACTGAGAAGAGAACTGGGTCTCCATAGATCCGTCGTCAGTCTGTGGAAGAACCTCAGACCCTAATTTGACAGGGTGCTTCAACGCTTCTTCATCTTGAACAGCTCTTCCTCTTAGCAAACACTCACTGTAGGACTGCTGCTCATAGATTTTTAAAATACTGTGGTCCTCGATCATAGATAACGCTGAGTCTTCTTGACAACTATTGGTATTAACAGAAGAAGTACGTGAAGAGCTGCAATCAAATCTACTGGAATCATATTGTCTCTCTAGAGATTCATTCATGCTGTATCTTTTAAAGTGTCTTTTCATCAGTTCAGATTCTTCTCCAATGTCGAGATCTTTGTATTCTTGACTCTTTGCCCTCTCAGGTTTTAATGGGACAATCCTTGTTATTTCTGTGCGAACCTGTCCTGTAGCCCTCACTCTTCTCTGTACTTTTTCTGGAAAGACCTCGTCAACACTCTCTTGTTCAATATTACTAATCTTCTTCTCTTGCACAAAATCCTCTATTCCTTGTTTGTTTTCATTCTTGGGGTCCCCTTCTTTTTCACTACTGTCAATCATGATAACCTTTGTGATCTCAAACTTAATCTCTGACTTCCTCTTAAGCTCATCTTTCACTGGACCATTGACTGAATCCAAGCCTTCTGGCTGATCTTCAACATTTATTTCTTTATTGCTTGCATCAGATGAGACTTTCATTCCTTGTGCTTCCATATGTTGCCTGCCATCGTCAAACACCATCTTTTCCTGGATGGGCTTGGGTTCATCTTCTTGATTGGCTTTGTTCAGCTCCTTCTGAAAAGTTTCTTCATTCAGGGATCCAGTAGGCAGATCTCTTTTACCATGCTCCTTAATCTTCTCAGGCATGGGTTCTGACCAGCTCTCTGTTCCTGAAGTGATTTCATCAGCATGGCTGACTTGTGTCTCCTCTTTCCCTGGCGTATTATTGTCTTCGTCCGACTCCTCGCTCTCCTGTCTTATGTTTGATTCAGTTTTTGTCTCATATACAAACTCTCTTGAGAGCCCTAAATTTAGACTTTGAGGTCTTCCCTCCCTGCGAACTTTGCTTGAAGGGTGTTCGTCATTCACCTCGGACTTTGCCGGAGATGGTTCCTCTTGTAATTCTGTGGTCTGAGGTTTGCACAATGGCTCTTCCTGTGTGTCATTCCTTTGCTTTGATTCAGAAGACTCAACCATGGATGTAACCTTAGGTGATGGGAAACTGTCCATCTGAACCTGCATTTCTTCACCATCTTCTCCAGTCACCTCAATGTGGATCATTTTTCTTTCCAGTGGTGCTTCAATGCCCACAGGAGGTGGAGAAACATGGACTTTCCCCTTTTTCCTCTCTTCCATTTCATAGTCCTGTTGATAAGTGTTCTGTTTTTCAATTAACACCCACTCCTCAGACCCCTATGTGTTGATATAGATGGAACAGTGTTAGTTTAACCTGTTGCAAGGGATGAGACAGGGTCTCTGAAATAAACAGACAATCAGTAAAACAAGTTTATTTCATAAAGGTTTAAATATCTGCAAGCAAAGCAACCTCGGGAGAAGTCACCACTGTCTTCTGGATGAAGCCCTCCACTGAAAGGCTGTTAACTGGTTCCCTTCCCCCTGCTCCAACTGCCTCCTGGTGGTTAGTTATGGCCAAGACCAGAAGGAGAGAGTGAAGACGAGTAATTAACCTTTATATGACCAAGGTGAATTCACCCTTCACACTTCATTTAAAGTGGAGACTCCATCAAGCATTTCAGTGAGCTCAATACGATCTTACAGATGATAAACTATTTCGAGAAATGTGATTTTACTTTAGCAGCTAAGCTTCTTCTGAGAAATTCGGGCAAGTAACTGTCACAGACAGAAGTACACTCATTGATAAAGACAATAACACAATGTCGGACTGCTGCAAAACTCAGCAAGCAGTTCTGTCATGGGCAGATACATAAATGATTACAGGTGTGGTCGCATTAGCACAAAAGGACATAAAATGCTTTCCCAGAGGCTACTTTTGGGTAGTGTTCCTCTTGGTGAGAGATCCCTGACTGCTAGACATGCCTCTATGATGCAGTGGAAGACATTTTGTCCAGTTGACAGAATTTAAGAGGGTGCATCACTGGGCCAATCTGACCAAACCACCATCCCCTTCTTTAGCAGTGGTGTCATGGACAAGAAACCTGGACTGCTACAGACTGGAACTACATCCTCTTTAGCAACAAATCCAGGTTCTGGCTGGAATCTGACAGCAGTATATATTTGAGTATGGAGGCCTTGTGGTGAGTGTTCAACCCTGCCTTTGCAGTGAAGTGACACACTGTCCCAATTGCTGGTATGATGATCTGGGGAAGGATGATGCCTCTCATGGCAGGGTTTCCAATAAACATATCCTTTCACTCTAATATTGCAATCACTTACATACATCATTACATTCACACATAAAGTTTCACTCCATTCCAACAACTACTTCTTAGTAAGCTATATTTTGCCATTGAGTCTATAAAAAAGAGGTAACAGGTCCTTCATTCCAACTCCGGAGGCACACATATCTCTTTCCCTTCACCATTTGCTTTGTTTCAAAAGTGATGACACAAAGCAAATTTTGGATAGTCGAATTTCCAACACACACTTTTGTCAACAATCTATTATCCAGATCTAGGGACACAGCAGATAATACTCTACACCCGCAGGCTGTCTGATATGTGAACAATCTGGTGCAATCCTATTTAGCAAGTTGAGTCAAAAGATTGCATAAAGGAAGTCAGAAATAACACACTGCCCTAATGTGGAAAATGTAATCTTAACAGTTTGATCACAATGAGATTCCATTCAACAGAAGTCCCAGCCGTCTTCTACTGTCTGATATGACTGAGGCACTATCTTGCTGGCTAATCAATGTGACAGAGACAGGATCATGATGTGACTTATAATGGGAAAAAAATAATATGCAAATCTGCTGAATGACAGAAGTTCGGTGCCCTTGAACTACTAACTATAGAGGGTGTCAACTTTTAATGCATGACGGTGGCCACTAAATTAAAAAATTACCTTTTCGCTTGTTCTGTTTCATTCATAATATAATTAGATAAACATGACTGCACAATTCAAAGCAAGCCTGAAACAAACAAATATCCACACAGCATAATTATGACCCTTTGTAGAGAACCATGGATATTTCTTTGGAGTGCTTTCTTGTTTGTTGAAAGAATAATATGGAAAGAGGGAGAAGAAAAGAATGTGCCCTAGGCAACAGTCAGTGGAAAGTGGCTCAAGATAAAGAAAGCGCTTCAAAGGAACCCTTACAAATCGAGCATAAATCACATTTCTTACACAGAGTGTAGAAAAAACTACACTTTCACATAAACAAAATATGCACAAAGCAGCATGTTAAGCACTATTATCATTTATGCACTGCATACATCATTTTGATAATAAACTCAAACTCAAAATGGTGAGGAACTCTTTTTGTTTGTTTAATGAAGCTGCCATTTAATTGTAATCTTAATATTTTAGCTTTTTATTTACACTCAAAGTCAAATAATTGCACCCAGAAGTGTTGGATTGCGTTGCTATTGGGAAGGAAGATGAACAATGAAGGATTAAAAATTTAGACTGATATGAGCAATGTGTATTGAGCTGCACATACAGAAGTAGTGTCTCTCAGTACGGCGTCAAGTATAACATAAGATGCCAGATGTCTTAGAATGGAGTTGTTAGTAGTGTGCCTTCAGGAGCCACTGGTCCTAGGACCTCATTAATGTAATGCTGGGCTGTCAAAGTGTCTGTAATGAAGACCAAAGGTGATCTGGCATCATTGTACCCCACACTATGACACCAAGCCTTCTGTACGTGTAATGTGTAACAACAAACGGTTGATCTTGGCGCTGACCACGCACAGACTCTGTGGTCTTCTCCACCAAGAAAAAAGTGCTGCCATTCTGAGAGACTCCATGACAGTCTGGCACAACACCATTGCAATTGGTTGATTCCTTCTGGGTGCAGATATTCTTTTAAAGATGAGTGTGTTTGGGTAAACATTTTTTGTAGATGATAAATAAACTTTAAACAGAGTATCAATAATACATCAACAACAGTGCAGTAGCAGCAGTTCAGCATCTGAATGCAATACCTTGAAGATCTTTTGTTAATGCTTTACTTTCACTGAGTAGATTTATTATTGATGTGATACATGAAGAAGACTTAATATGTTACTTGGATTAAACCCTAAACTTAATTATAATCTTAACCTTAATCTCCCTGACCTAACTCTATTCCAAAATTTAACCATACCCCCTTAATATGAACCTAATCCTGTTAAGATCCAGTTCCAAACTGGGTTCGGCAGCAGGTCCAAAACAGTATGTTGAGGATGTTGAGATGATCTGCATTAGACTTGTTACAGGATCTATGGTTTTTAGGTGACTACAGGTGACAGCATGAAAAATCTCCTCATTTGGAACAGCAAAAATCAGCGCTTCCTCCACGTTTGCTCAGACAGAACAGAGGCAATACAGAGCACATCACAGGTCACACAGCCAGAGCAGAAGCACAGTTGGTCCACCAAAGATGAACCCAGTCTGCAGTCATTTTTATTGTGTATATGAAATTCACCTGTCATGGCGAATCTCAATGTAATACATACAATTTCATACTTGAATATTTACAGACCAAAACCCAGTATGACCAAGGCTCAAGTCTCCCCTGAGGTATTTTGTGCTACAATAATTCATAGACCAGATGGGCTAGCCATCATTTCCCACTTTCCACATACATTATTACTATTGCCCTTTGACCCTGTCCCAGGCATACTGGTACTCCTTCCTTGTGGCAGAATTGGTAGGTACTGACCACTACATACAAGGAACCCCACAAGACCTTGATGATGTTCTGATCTATTTATCTAAAACATCAAAGTTTGGATTATGTCTTAGCTTCTTATGCTTGCCGATTTTCCTGCTTCAGCACATCAACTTCAAGAACCGAGTGTTCATTTGGAGCCCAATATACCCACCTCTTGACAGGTTCCACTGCATGAACGGTATTATTTACTTAATTTTAATGTTATGGCTGATTGAACCTGTGTGCCTATGCTCTGAAAAATATTAAACATTTATTACTGTCAGAATAACCCAATGATAGAACAGATTTTTGTATGGATCCAGCCTTTCACCTCCAAGACACTCTCCCAGGCTCTTACCCCCAGGCTTTATTCCCATACTCACAGCCTTCTTCTCAGGCGTGCCACCTGGGGAGGTCCCAGACAAGCGTTTTTCCCGGTTCATCAGCTTGCTGTTTGGCTCCCTCAGGGCCCTCTTCAGCTCGTTAATGCTAGCCTGGTGCTTCAGGAGCACATCTTCCGACTTATCCAGAAACTACAGAGGGAGAGATAAAACAAGAGGGTCTTAACCGCTTCATTGACCTCCAGTAGGTGAATGTGAGCACTACCTTTGAGGATTAGTGGCAGCGCTGTAGCTGAAAACAACCGTCGATAAACCATGAACACAACCAGACAATAGCAGATAAAGTTCAGTAAATGTTCCCACTGATCAGCTCCACGTTTCTCCTACCTGCCAACACTATAGACATAGACACCACATACACAAGCACCTTGTACTGGAATGAGAAACAGGTACCTCCTGTTTGTGCCGAGGGGTAGACTCCATCTCCAACTCACAGGTCAAATGTGGGGTAAGGGGAAGGCACCATGAGCGAACAAGGAGGGAAGATGTAGGTGTGTTGCAAGAGAAACAGTGGGAAGACATAAGGAATTAAGAAGACATCACAGGGTCAGAAATGAAGAGCAAGCAGTGAGCAAGCCCACAGCAACGTCAGTGTTTCCCCTATTAGCATTTCCACTACACTTCTCAGGCAAACAGAAGGGCACACTGCTAGACACTGATTCCTGTCTGCAGTATCTGATGCTTTCCTTTGATGCAGTTCTTATCGCAGCATTCTTTACAGTGAATGGCTGCTAAAATGAGCCCGAAGCTTTTCAAATCACTGTGTAGCATATTTTTTTGTATTTTGCAGCAACAGATGCAGAAAAAAAAAATCCCTTGAAAGAATGTCAGATTAGTATAAATGTGCTGTCTGATTAAGTCTACGCATTTAAAAGGTAATAATAATCCTCAGCCAGGAGTGCTACCCTGGAGACTGGAATGGCATTCCAGGGAACTGAACCCCAGTCTGCCTTATGGAGAGCTGTACTGAGTATATACCAACATGCCAAAAGTCATGGGATATCAGGATATCAGTGAATGAAATGATGATATATGCAAGTGATTACAACATTATATTAGACTGAAGGGATATTTGAGAAATTGAAAAGAGGCACTGCTCCCAACACCTCCTAAAGGCTTGGTCACAATGGCCTAGATGGTGGGCAAGTCCCAGTCCAAAGGCTAAGGCCCCATCTTAAAATCTGTCAACTGGACAAAATGTTTTTGAGTGTGTGGAGGCATATCTTGCAATCAGTGATCACAAACCAAGAGTTACAAATCTACAAAATTAACTTCTGAGAACCTTTATGTAGAGCATCACCCACACCTGTATGTTGTGAGGTGTTATCTTCTGAGTTGGTGTGTTTGAGCAAAGCACGATAGTGGATGTCAGGTGAATGGAACATCCCCTTTCTGAACTTGTGCTTGATTTAACATTTCTTGATCCACAGTGTTACCCGTGTACCAGCAATATGTCAAAGAAGGTATTACCACCTACAGTGGACAGTGCAGTAGTTCCCCACAAGTGCTTAAATGTACAAGCAGACAACAGACAAGTGACTCTGCCAGAAATCCCATCCACATTCAATGCAGGAGCTCCCATGCAGAGGGTCCTATGTGATACTAGTTCCTGTCCCATGACTTTAGGCATGTCATTGTATTATTAGTACCAATTGCCTCATTTCTATACAATGCTGAGTTTATAGGAGAAACACTGAACATACAAACACCGTAGGTTTGGTGGATCTGGTAAAACCATACACAGAAGCATGCAGACTGAAAGAAGGCAGAGATTAAGCCTCTCTCCACCTCTCAGGCTGATGTGGAATTATGAGTAATTCTTTAAAGGTCTGGAAGGCATTCTGCTGATAAGGCTTCTTCTGCCTGTCACAATGGAATCCTAATCCACAGCTTCAGAGCGATTGCATAAGCTAATTTTTTGCCACACTCATACAAGACTTAAATTGCTGTGAATAACCTGTCAAAGGTGGCACAGAACACAGTGCATGTAAAAATAATGACTTAATATGCATACAGCGGTGGTTTGCACAGATTCATTATGGACGAATGACATGGCAATAGTGGGTTTTTAAGGGGGAATTTGAAATCAAAATGTTCCAAACTGTCTTTTAACTTGTCAAGGCAATGGTTTCGTAACTTTCCTGTCAAATGATCGCGATTAGCTACAACTTGCAGCTTCTCTGACCAACACACAAGTTCAAGGAGCTCAGTGCAGATTAGAGAAAGATGACCGTACATTTAAATAAGACAGAAATATATATTGGGACCATTTCTAAATAAATACAAATTCCAAGATCATCGGTTCTTCAGCAGTCAAAGAGGAAACTGGTTCAGATGATCAGGAGCAACCTAAGAACCACCAAGGAACTGGCCTGTCATGAAGTAGAAGCTGCTAGAACACCAGTGTCACTGTTTCAACACAACCTCCTGGTTTCTGCATCATCCTCATTACATTTATAGGACATTAACATGTTCTTTGACCTACTTGCGATTCCCAATTAACTCGTGCTCTGTCCTGTTATTCCAAATTACAAAAAAACACAGCCTGTGACTTCCTCAAAGAAGAATTGACAAGATCATGAAGATATAAAAAGGAGTTAATGAATGGAAGCTCATGCAGAAACGGTTATGGTACAGGTTAGGATATGGTTAGGTTTAGTTTAAGTTTAGGTGGAGGTGTATGTTCAGGTAACGCAATTACAATAATTGCTTTGCAACATTTGCTGTTTAAATAATGAATTCATCCTCATTTAAATCTTTAATTCCTTTGTGCTTGGATGGAATGCATCAGTACATTTGTGCACAAGGGTTGAAATAAATGAATCATGCATTTTATGATGGCTGTAGGCATATATATGTACAAATGGACACATGTCTGCCTGTCTGTTCCGTCCACCCGTTCCTGACCCTGCCTGTGTGTAAATCTCCTACTGCACACTGGTCTGCACTGTCTACAATCAGGATTTCATATCATAATGGATTGAGAGGTTACTGTCCAAGAAACAAGCCTCTGCTCCAAAGCTGACACCTTTAAGCTTGACTTCAAGTTTGACACTGATCACACAGACAAAGGTAATGAGAGAACAATGTTTGGAGGAATGAATGTAAGGAACTCATCCCCAAGAACTCATGGTGATGGAGGGACCATCACGCTCTGGGGCTGCCAGTGGAACTGATGCACAAAGTGGATGAAATAATGAAGGAGGAATCTGTTTTTATTATATTATAAATCTATTTTATACACTTATTCTCTCGCCTCAGATTAACAGTTAAAAAAACAAAAATTGTCAAAAATTGCCATGAAATTCATGTTCACGATGAGAATATGCAAATTTTCAACCACAACTGCATTCCTGTGTGAACATGTATAGCAAAACCTATGGACACATACTGCCAGTTTAGGCTTTTGTTCAGCCAGTGCCAAAACAGTGACAGATGAGGTAACACAACAACAATCACTGATCTTTAGAGTACAGTACAATACCTCTGCTTTAGCATCAAGAGACGAGCCTATGTCCTCCTTTGGGCAGCAAAGTTAAGAAGAAAGAGAGAAATTAGCTGAGATGTACAAAGTTAGAGAGCTAGACATCACGGTGAGGTGGAGAAGACAGGACAGTTTGAGAAGAGCTGGTTTAAGTTAGGCTTTAAGCAAAAGTAAGCAGGAGAGACAGGAATGAATTAGCGAGGACTAATCCAGTCACTGCAGCAGCGAGTCAGAGAGGAGCCTGACAAGAAGGCTTAAGGGGAACTGCTCCAACAGCCTGTGCTTATTAGGCACTGGACTTAGTGATAAAGACTCATGATCATGTTCATTCATGTCCAGAAGACAGTATTAAGTAGAAGTTTGAGGTACCTGTAAATAACCCGGTAATTATTTTGGGCAATATAATAATATAATTGGGCACAAATTCCTGTGCTGTGAAACATGTTCAACATGTTCTTGATATTCAGCTGAACAAAGTTAAATATTTTATAATGGGAAACTATTTGGAGTAATAAGGTGGAAAATACAAACCTAGTAGATAGATAGATGGTACTGTTATGTGGTTAAGCAGGGAAGGTATCTGTCACATGTATGGCAGGAGGCACATGTCTTCACCCTCCTAGTGGTGGAAGCATTTTTTGTGGACAAATTTTACAACTGATGTCATAATACAACTTTACGCCCAATAAAAAGATCAAAATCAAAAGTTAGGAATATTTTAGTCTCCTGTTCAATCATTATTTTGGAGATACAAGTTTTCATTGGAGAGTGAGAATATACAGTACACAGTTTAATGATTAGATTTGAGAACACTGGATTTAAAGATGGGCCAGGGTTCGGTGGTGCCTGGGGATCGAATTGCAGTAAGAGTAAGAGTGATGTTACAATAGGAGTATGCTGGGGAAATCAGACTCAGTGTGCTCATTTATTACAGTTCATTATCTCAGGATAATAGGAGGCAGAGGAGAGATACTACCTCTGGCACTCTTGCTATCTTTAGGCAGCTCCCCAGCTGAACCATGTGCAAAAAAATGACAAGGAAGGAAAACTAAACATATTACAGTAAGTGCAGCTGTGTAATATCTGAAGTTTGGCAAATGTGCCACACCTGGAGCGCCACGCCTCTGTCTAATGTGCCACTATGCAGCACAACACCTAACTTTACTGGATTTTCTGCTGATTAGACACAACAGCTCCTCATACAGGTCTGACTGAATTGAAATGCCTTATTTTGATACAAATGCTTTATTTCAATCGATTTTATGTCTTTCGGGGTTTTAAAGAGAATTTTCATGATTCGTTTTCAGAATAACTAGATGTCTCTGTTTCCATCTTAAAGCATCAACCTTTCCAGAAAAACTTGCTTAGTCGTAACAGTTCAGAGTGGTGATGGCAGGAAGTCAAAGCTTTTAATGCCTCAAAAAGCTCCCTCAAAGAGACCTATAAGGAACTGAAAGCAGCAAAGTCATTTGCTTTGGAGTGTTTTCTGGAGTTGGACTTTGGAGTTATTGCATAGATAAGTAAAATTAACAAATTACAGGAGGAGTTATAGAGTTTGATGGAGTTTCTCACCTGATGACATCCTCAGAAAAATAGAATAGATGAGGATCACTTTGTGAAGTTGAAGGAATTGTTATTTAGTGTAATCAAAATTCCCATTTAAAGCACAAGAAAGAATATGAATTTAACTTACAAACTATTTTTGGGACTAAAATTGAATAGAAAATTGATGTTTCTGTCATTCGGTCCCCAAAACTCTAATGAAATATATTCTGGAATTCTAATATGCAATTAAACAAATACGATACGATATACTTTATTGATCCCTTACAATCCCAAAGGAAAAGGGAAATTCCAGATGTTATACATTCTGGAAATCCAACATGTAATTACACAAATTGACTAAGTTCTGGAATTCCATTATGTATTTCAACAAATTTAAATAATAGAAGTAATAATTTAAGTAATAGAAATCCAAAATGTACTCACACAAATGTAATGTGTTCTGGAATTCTAATATCAAATCTAATATGCAACTAAACAAATGTAATAAATTCTGGAATTCAAATTTGAAATTAAACAAATATTATATTCTCTAGAATTCCCATATGTAATTACACAAATGTAGCAATTTCTGCAATTCCATTACACAAACATAACAATTATATAATAGGCCTTATATCCATCTATACCCTCTTTATTAATTGTAAGTACTGCTCCTTAATCTGTAATAACAGTACAGTAACAACATTTATGTTCTGCTTAGATTTCAGGCCACAGACACATTAAAAGCAGACAATGTTCAAACATAAGAGCAGGACAGAATAATACAAAAGTGAAAGTTACAGTCTTTACCTTAATCTCTTTCTTCCTGGTGGGCGTGGTCACACTGCTATCATCTTGATCCTGGTCCTGGTCCTGGTCCAGACTGAGGTCAGGTTCTGCCTCCTGCTCATCTCCGGAGAAACACTGAGTCTCACTCCTTTGGGAAAGGGCATCCTGGGGCTCACCCATGGTGGAAAGTGGCCGGGAGAACTCTGAAAGGTCCATTAAAGACAGATAGCTAAGAGATCTGGAAGATGCAAGGTAAGCCAGTTCACAGGAAAGGAAAGATCTACATAATCAAATGTTGGCAGACACCCCGTCTAATGAATGCAATCGTTGCTGACACACATGTACAAATACAGCTTGTCTAGTCCCTGTAGAACAAGAGTCCTATTGGTACCATGATTACTTCCAGGTATTGGCTAAAGGGGTATAAAAATACCCCAGCTTTAAGCTGTGGAGTAGTGGAACTGTGTTCTCTGGAATGATGAAGCTCAATCCCGTACTTCTGGTATAAGCTGCGGAGTTGGGGGTGAGGTTGGACAGTGATCATCCAGTGTACTGACCACACTAATACTCTTGCTGCTGAATGCAATTAAATCTTCACAGCAATACTCCAAAATGTAGTACAAAGTCCTCCCTGGACAGTAGAGACAGTTACACCAACAAAAGCAGGATCAACTCATTTTAATACCCTTGATTTCAGAAGAAACAATGAATGAGCAGGTGTCCCAATACTTTTGCCCATATAGCAAATGAACCTCTTCAGTTTGTAAGCATGCTAAGCTGTTTTATTCAGTAAGTACATGTACAAATCTGAGATATTTTGAGAAACAAAGCTTATATACTGAAGACTTATACAGTCGGATAAATTTCCTGTTCATTTCAAATAAATAAATGATGGAGCCAAATGTTCATTTACTGCAAAAGAATCGGGGAACAACCCCTATGAACACATTTAAGGCACAAAACTTGCAGCTACTATTGATAACAAGGTGAGCAATTTGTGTTTAGTGACCTTAAAACTTTAATGAGCTTTCCTTTCTGCAGAACCTTGGGGATGAACCTCTATATGGTCAATTCATTCTTAATTCAGCAGCTTTAACTGCCTGCTGGCGAAACAGAAAAGGGTTGGAAAAAAAGGACGAAAACCAGTGCTGAAATTTACCTCGGCCAAAATGCACTCAGTTCTGAAGCAAAAATTGCTTGAATACAGAAAGAGCAGTTAAAAATGTAAGTACCAACCTCCATCCAGGCTGCGTGAGAGAAGGTGCCTCTTGCTGGTGGAGCGTTCAAAGTGTGGGGCAGGCCGGTCGATTAGAGCACTGGCCTGTCGGGTCTGCGCCTGTGTCCGCCCGCTATACCTGAACTTGGAGCCCATGACCAGAAAGCCTTTGGGGGGAGGCTCTGGAGACACTAACCTGTGGAAAGACATCACACACAAAATGTTGAACATCAGAAGGAAAATTTCGTTCATCCGCACACAGTACTGCCAACAGAACGGAATGCTCTGGAGCAGCGGCAAAAAAGCCTGAGGTCACCATACTTAATGCAAAGCCTCACCTAGGGGGGTATAAAACTGTAAATACCTCTTGTGGCTGAATACAATCAAATTTTCACAGCAATATAAGGACCTCTGGTGTATAGCTTTCATAGAAGAGTGAGAAGATTATTACAGCAAAGGGGAAAGAAATTCCCGTTTGAGAGACAGAGGAGAATAAACTAATATGTATGATACAGAGCATTATAAATGTCTGAGCTAAAACCTAATATCTATAGTGGTGCTTGGAAGTTTGTGAACCCTTTAGAATTTTATTTTTGTAAAACTTTTTACGAGATTTTTACAAGTCCTGAAAGAGAAGCAAATAAAAAAATATCTTAACATTCGTTGAGACACAAGTATGTGAAACTATGTTTTCAGGATCTGGTGTGACCTCTTGGGCATAATTAACTACAAATAAGCATTTGCAGTAACTGTTGAATAATCTGCTTGGAGCAATTTAAGCCCATATAAAACAGCTTGCTGGTGGGTTTCCTCTCATGAACTTCTTGCTTCAGGTCAATCAATCAATGAAAGTTTATTTGTATAGCCCTTTTTACAACAAAGCAGCTTCACGGAACTCCAGGTCCAAGCCTCAATTGAGCAGCCAGTGGGCAAAAGTGGCAAGGATAAACTCCCTCAGGCTAGGAGGAAGAAACCTTGAGAGGAACCAAGGCTCAAGAGAGGAACCCATCCTCCAGTGGTTGACACCAGATAACACAAACAGGTGCGTTGACAATATTTCTGTCAGATTAAGAACTTTCACTTTTCCATTTCAAAACATTAACTTTATTTTTCTTTAAACATTTCTTGGTAGAATGACTTGTGTACTTAAGGTCATTGTCTTTCTGCACGACCCACATTCATTCTCTACCCTCTATACTGTTGCATGCTGGGGCAGAAGGCTGAGGGCAGCAGATGTGATGGGAGTGGACCTGGACTCTCTGACGGCAGTGTCGGAGAGGAAGATGTTGTCTAAACTGCAGGCTATTATGGACAATGACTCCCACCCACTCTACCAAAGAGTGATGAGACACAGGAGCACTTTCAGACTCATCTCACCAAAGTGCACTACAGAGTACTCCTCCCTTAACGGGTGACCACTTCGAACCACTACGGTTCCCTTGTGTAATTTGTTCATTTTACTTATCTGTGCAATAATTCCAAAAGCTGTTTATGTTTATTCTGATTATTTTTCTCTGTTGTTATTTTTATTTTTATTATTATTTTATTATTCTATTTTTATACTTTCTATTTTATATAGATGGGTGCAGCTGTAAGAATTTGCAATTTCCCTCTGTGAAACACAAGATTAGCCAATGAGAGAAAGGTCTTTAGTTGCTTAGAAGTTACCAAAGTCTAAACTGTTTGGAGATCCAGTCTGATGAGCTTCAGATCTTCTTCTGAACTCATGATACATGTCCATAAACATGCAATGTGAAGATCAGACTTTTGCCACCCATTTATTCATTTAGGATTATTTATTTAATTTGTCTAATCGGCTGGATTTGGTCCTCCTTTAAGTAGAAACATCTAGATGGCTTCAGTGGTATAATCATAGTAATATACCTGAAGTGTTATACCATGAGACATTGGCACTGGTGTGCTATATGTACTATTGTGATTGTACTGCACACTTTTCCTGATATTCAGACCTACAGCATTAGTAATTGCTGCTACACTTAAAGGCTGATTATAGACTCATACAGCCTGAGGAAGGCCAACAACTCCTGATGGATCTGACAAAGGGGAGCAATTTAGCAGAAATTGTGGGGTCTACACATTCAATCTATTTCACATTTGTGTTTGTAAGTAGTCTGTCTGCAAGAAAACATCTTTTCTTAGGATTTGTACAGCCTTGCTCCACAGAACGACATTCTGGAATGTAATTTCTTGATATCAAAGCAAATGAAAATACAGTGCCTTGCAAAAATATTCACCCATTTGGCTTTTTATCTATTTTGTTACAATACAACCTGTATTTAAATGTTTTTTTTTTTTTAATCTGAATTGTATGTTATGCATCTGCACAAAATACTCTAAGTTGGCAAAGTGAAATGAAAAAAATAATAAATAAATAAATAAATAAATAAATATTATATTATATTTGCCCCAGAGACTGCAACACCATTAAGCAAGAGGCCAAGCAAGACCACGGAGACCAAAGAGAGCTCCAATCACCAAGGTCATGGACAAAACTGTTGAGAAGTACAAGTCAGGGTTGGGTTATAAAAAATATCCAAATCTCTAATGACCCTCCCCCCACCCCCCCAGAGCACCATCAAATCCATTATCATCAAATGGAAAGAACAGGGTACCACAACAAACCTGTCAACAGAGGGTCACCCACCAAAACTCTCAGAACTGGCTAGGATGGTATTAATCAGAGAGGCAGCAAAGAGACCAAAGGTAAACATGAAGGAGCTGCAGAGTTCCCAAACAGAGATTGTCCTTATGACCACAATAAGCCATACACTCCATACAGCTGGACTTCATGGAAGAGTGGCCAGAAAAAAGCCTTTGCTTACACACAAATTAAGAAAGCTCATTCTGAGTTTGCCAAACGGCATGTGGGAGACTCCCCAAATGTACTGAGGAAGGTGTTCTGGTCAGATGAGACCAGATTGAACTTTTCAGCCACTAAGGAAAATGCTATATCTGGCGCAAAACCAACACATCTCATCACCCCAAGAACACCATCCCTACAATGAAACAATGGCAGCATTGTGCTGTGGAGATGTTTATCAGCAGCAGGGACTGGGAAACTGGTCTGAGTTAAGGGGAAGATGGTGCTAATTACAGGGGTTTTCTTGAGCAAAACCGGTCTGTGAGTGATTTGAGTCTGGGATGAAGGTTAACCTTCCAGTAGGACAATGACCCATAGTATATTCAAGTGGTTTAAGGGGGAATGTGTAAACGTATTGAAATGGCCTGGTCAACCCCCAGACCTTAATCCAACTGAAAATCTGTGGCCAGCCTTGAAGATTGCTGTTCACCAGCAGAAACTCGAAGGAGCTAGAGCAGTTTTCCCTTGAGGAATGGGCTAAAAGATGTGGCAAGCTCATAGAGAGTTATCCAAAGTGACATGCAGCTGCCGCAAAAGGGGGCTGGGTCCAGAATAGCTACGATAGAGAAGCTAGTCTCCTCATTAAAGTCAGTGGAGCGTCAACATGATTATGAAGCTGCTATTGAAAGGCAAAATGCTACTTAATGTCACTTTAAGAGTTAAAACTGATGATTAATTACACATGTTGAATTAGAATGACCACATTATTCATTTTCTGCTAAAAAGATTGGAGCTGAATGGAAGCATTCATCCTCTATAGCAACCATCCATTTCTCTTGAAGCAAAGTGTTAAGAAAGACTGTGATGTTCTCTACCTCACACTGTAAATTCAAAAAGAGCCCCAGGCTAGGGAGACAAGCACGTAGACGCAAGTCTGAACAACTGAGGAGAGAGAGAGAGAGAGAGAGAGAGAGAGAGAGAGAGAGAGAGAGAGCGAGCAAAAGACTTGAGAAAAACAAGTTTTGTGAGAAACGGCCCATGCTTAGAGCAAAGGAGGGTTCAGTAGGAAAGGCCTTTGATCACACAGTCTAACTTAACCACACCTGAGCATTACCAGCATCTGAAACAGGGATGGGTGAGCATCTGATTATTTGGAGTCAAGGAGCCTAGGGTGTATTGAAAGAGGCAAGGAAAAACAGCCACAGGGAACAAGACCAGATTTGGGAAACCCGCTTGGGAGTTTACCTGAAGAAAGTATGATGTTCAATGCAGACCTTCCACAGCCTCTTCGCCGCTCTGTGGTTGGGCAGCTTGAAACCAATGGTGCTCTCAAACTGTTCATACTGTCGGGAGAAGGAAGATGGAACAATCACATTAGGGCTACAGAATATGGACAAAATGGTCATTAAATTAGAGCTGTCACTATTGATGATCACTTTAAAAACAGACTCTATTCTATTTCTATTCTGATTAACTGCTCGAAAACAAACCAGGTTACAAGAGCTGAAGTCTTTAAAATGGCCAAATAATAAAGCTGAACAAAATATCTCGTATATTTTATTGTTAAAGATACAGTAATGACCTGAAGTTCAAATGCACTCATCTTATACACAATGTCAATATTCATGTATGGAGGTTCTGAAATGTTACGCATGGTGCATATATTTCCAATAGGTTTCTGGTCGGGACTTTATGAAAGCTCATTTTAAAAGATATCCTGCTTTATTTATTCCACATGTCCACTCCCCCACGCCCAAATATGTGGGGTCATTGACCTGTAGGATGGTTTGAGGTAATTCCATACATATAGTGTAATGTAGCAGTATTACTGGCAGAACAACTTCGGAACACAATGCCCCCATCACCGTGTTTAACAGCTGGAACAGTGTTTTAGGGGATGAAAGCCTTACTTTTACTCCTCAGGACATTTTGTACATTGTAAACTGTGTAGTAAATGGCATCCTGAGTCCAGATAAATACGATAGAGATGCTATCCTCCTTATCACAGTCAGTGGACCATCAATATCTTAACGTCAAATCCTACTTAATATCATTTTAAGCGTTAAAACTGAAAATGAATTACAGATGAATTCGTAAGTGTTGCTGATTTCAGAAAGTCTGTGAAAAAAACCCCCGAAAACTTCACACACTAATTTTTTTGTGTCTTAGAAAAGAACAGAACTGAAAGCCCAACAGTGCCATGACATTCATGTTCAAGATGATGTAAACTTCCAACTACAACTGTAAGCCAGGAATCCTTTAGAATTTCATTTCAAAAACTATATATAGCCACACTCTACACTATAGATCATTGAGATGTGTCGATTCATCTAAACAGCCATGGAAATTATTTTACAACATGTGCTGAGGGTCATACCACTCACCAGTCACGTTCTTTAGTGACTGGCCAGAGCCTCAGCCACATAATGCAATATCAGTGATGCTGAGGATGATTGAGGGAATAGTTTGGCCAAAAATCCAATGAACACGATTTGTCAAACCCAGAGTAGCAAATCAGCCGAGACTTGTTTAACAGACACTGAACTTGTCTAGGCCAATTGATGACATCATCTATGCATAATAAATGAAGTTCATTTTTTTGGCCAAACCATGCCTTTAACGAATGTTGAGCAGTGTGGAGAGACAAATCTCCCACCAAAACGCACCGTGACGATACGCCTCTGTCCTTCTGACGGTCATTTTATCCTCTTTTAACTGCACTGTACCCACGAACCCCTTTACTAATTTAACAAACCCTGCACATCCCCTTCTGCTTGCTCCAGGGCCTAATTAAAATTAATCTGGGTCTTAAACTCCAGTCCTATGATCTGCGGGAGAAATTCCTGAATGGAGTTGAGCTTGGAGACAAACACAAGCCTTTTTTCAGGCGGGGAAGATAAACAAGAGCATGGCATTTTGGGCAGCGCTCTAAATTTGTCCGTCCCATTCCTTTTCTGGGCATTGCTGCAGCTGTGGTGGAGCAGCTGAAGGAGCTCTTTATGTGTGTATCTCACAGGCCCTCTGTGTGTCTCTGTTCTGCCAGAGAGTCATCACCAGGCCTGTCACTCGGAAGCTCAGTCCAGGCCAGACTGCAGCAGCAGGACACACTGGGAGAAAGAGTCTGAAACAAACCCATGGGGATTCGCAAATTTAAGACGTCCCCCAACACAGCCTTATTGACATGCACATCAGCCACATTACTGCATAACTGCCTGAATAAATTACCATCTCTTTCCCACAAAGCCTGTTTGAGTCAGACTGACAAGCAATTTTTCACTTTTTTCGGTCCAGGAGAGGCAGTCCAGGCTGTTACCTACTCTTATGGTTCACTCCTACCAAATATAACTGTATGGGGGGGGGGGGGAAACAGACCACCTGATTAAAATCAGACAAAATTATTATGACCTTCTTGTTTCTACACTTCATACACACATTGTAAAGAGTACAAACACTTTCTATTATGTTCATACATATTATCACTCTTACCAGCATAACACATACGAACACATCACCACCATGTCAGTGTCACTGCAGTGCTGAGAGTGACCCACCACCCACATAATACCTGTTCTGGGGTGGTCTTGTAGGGTCCTGACCATTGAGGATCAGGGTGAAAGGAGGCTTACAAAGTATGCAGAGAAACAGATGGACTACAGATAATTATAAAACTAGAAAAGTGCTCCTGTATGGTAAGGGTAGTTTACTAAAATGTGTACAAGCCAAGAAACATCATGGTAGTTATAGTTGCAAACTAACATGAGTGTGAAGCTCCTGTAGTGCATTTAATCTATTTATTTTCTTGTGTTTTCTTGCTTTAAAGTGTATGTGTGCTCCTGTGAAAATACCACCAACCATCAGCACTCTCATAGTTTCTATTACTATTATTAACAGTAGAGATTAGCTCTACTTTGTGAATATAGCATAACATTCACTCTCAAATCCTCTCAAAACATCTTCATAATCATCTGCACCTGACTTTAGTTTTAGGAATTTCCATCCATCCATCCATCCATTTTCTGTACTGCTTATTCCTGAATAGGGTTACGGGGGAGCCGGTGCCCAGCCCAAGGAGCGCAAGGGCAGGAAACAACCCTAGACAGGGCGCCAATCCATCGTAGGGCTCACACACACACACACTAAGGGCCACTTTAGAGTCACCAATTCACCTACCATGCGTGTCGTTGGACTGTGGGGGAAACCGGAGTACCCGGAGGAAACCCACACAAACACGGGGAGAACATGCAAACTCCACACAGAAACTTCCCAGGTCGCCCCACCCAGGGACTGAACCCAGGGACTGCTTGCTGTGAGGCAACATCGCTAACCACTGCGCCACCCTTTTCAGGAATTTAAGGAATTTTAAGTCGTTTTAAACGTGGGTTTTTTTTCCTCATAAGAAAATTGCATTTTTATTAATTACATTTTTCAAACAATGTTTAAAAGCTTTTTTTCTATATTTCTGTTAGTTGTATCACATCCATCTCAGTATAGTTAAAACGAAGATCAAATGTTCATGAGTTTAAACATGTTAAAACAGACAAAGGCTTTCATGGGGTGTCCTAACTTTATCACATGACTGTGCTGTATGTGCAGTTGTAGAACTACTATAAGTGAGTGCAGCTTTCATGTCGGGTCAGAGAACCACTGACAAAAGAATAGGGCAACAAAATAAAGGGCTACAGCCTGAAACTGCACAGTACCTTAACTTACTGTCCCCCATTCTTGCTGTGCTTCAAATAAAGCGGTGGTCCATTTTCATGGACAGGGCAGAAGGGGGCTGATAAATTGGGCAGTGACAAATAAGCTACAGTCTATAACTGTACAAGTGGTGCCACAGATGGTTTCTTAAGTGATAGAAAATCATTTTAAACAGCAGGAAACTCATATATAGAAACATGACAGTGCATCAATAAAGCGGGTGTTTCATGTTATAAAGTGTGCAATAAACTGACTAATCTTTAATACAGCTCTTGTAAATGTCATAGTCCCATCCAGTTTATTAGACAGACCAAGAACTTGGGTGAGCTAGTTTGTGCATGTAAATGCATTTGATAAGAGTATGATTTGCTGTGTGGAGCAAGGATTCAGTTAGGGATACCTCTCCTGGGCGAATCTTTATGTAGAAGTTACTCCTCTTGTAGGAGATCTTCAGGATTTTAGGCCAGGCGAAGCGGTTGATCCTCAAGCGGTCACGGTAGATCAGCAAGCCGTTGGCACAAACCCCCAGCATGATGTCAATCCCTTCTGAATCCTAAGTGAGGCATTAGTGAGGGGAGAAAGGACAAATGCATAATGCATTAATAATCCATAAATATGGCTCATAGCAGTATTTAAGGTCACCGGAACTCTATGACATGATTATCACAGTTTGGTATTAGTTCAAACTGCTGGGTCTAAGAGATGTAACTGTCAGTTCTCGATGTCTTATAATGTCATATTTGATTATTATGACCAGTAAATGGTTCATTAAAAAGAACTGTGGCTAGAGTGTTAAATCAAGACTTCACATTGTAATGACTGAACTCAGCCACAGGTCTACACAGTCCTCCTCGTTTCATACCCACTTGGAACAGTTTGTTTCTTCCTCTCTGTCTAGAACATTCACTGCAGGATCTATTGATACCCCAGTGATAATCAACCTCCAGCCTGATCAGTACAACAAGCTCCATTAGCTGGTGTCACAGTAATAGGAAGGAGAGGAGGATTGTGTTCCACAGAGAGGACCTGTGCCTGTGGATGAAGGAGCTAAATTCGAAGCATCCACCCAAACTCACACCCAAGAATGACTCAGGTATGAAGCTCTGGTGAAGCACACACATCAGGGAGTATCTGCTTCACCAGAGCTTCAGAAGCGATTGACTGATGAACATTCAGGTGGATGTTTTAAATGTAGCGCCTTGAACCTTGATAAAGCTGCATCAATGAATACTGCAGTATGATATTTGCTGGGTCTTGACAAATCTCTTCCAGGTATAAAAAATCCCTGCATTATGTAAAGTTCTTTTTTTCGAGAACATTCTAACGTGTTGCTCATGTGGACATCAAATATTATTTCTCTTAAATAGTGTACAATGGAAAACTCCCATTAGTGTTTACAATATTGTGAGCTCAAAGCACCAAATTACTGTATGTAACATAAAAGAAAAACACAAAATCAGATAAGCAAATTTACACACAGCTGTGCTGTCGTACCTTTGCATGATGCAGGTCAACCCCATACATGGACAGCTTCTTGGCATTCTCAAGGAAGTTCATTTCTGCCTCAGCAGGAGTCATTCCCCTGAAACACGAGATAAAATGAGTCACGGATTAAAACAGCAGGAAGCCTTGCATTCGGCACTGCTGATAACAGAATAAATACGAAAGCCGGGGGGGTGTTTCAGTTCTGCTTAGGAACAGAGAACTCGTTCTGCGCCCAAGGAGCTTCAACACCACACGCCAATCACTAAGACCCCAGCTGTGCGGCTTATTGACTCTCTAACTCAGTAGGACACAAAGAGTCAGTTGGCTCTGGTTCAGTACAGGCCAGACTGACAGATGCTCAGCAACATGTTGGTGTTTATGTCAACATATGCATTTTGAGATGGAAGATGCTGAAGATTCCATTAGCGGTTCATTAGGAACATATTATGTCCTCCAAGAAATTCCAAGCAGAATCGGATTCAGAGCACAATGACATTAAAATCAAAATGCAGTGCAAGTAGTGCTAAGTAGTGCAAAGTCGTTTTATTGATTGTTTTTGAGTTTTGAGAAATTTTAATCCCTTAACCTACCGGTTTATTATTCAGTTATTAATCCTAATACAGTCCCACAGGTTTTTTTAAGACCTATGAAAGTGATGTATTTATGATGTAATTATTATAGAGCTGTTCAGATCGAATACAATCCATGCATTTTTAAATGATTGGGTATCGGCAGTAAATTTCCAATTCAGTTCAAATATTTCATTTTGTTGTAGCAGAGCATGGTGCCCTCTAGGCACTATTAGGGCTGGGCAATATGGAAAAAAAATCATATCCATATATATTAGCCAAAGGATGTGAAAAAATGAGGACTCCCCATGTACTTAATATAAATGATATCGCCTCAGCCCATATTTTGCTCTGCTTATATCTTGATATCAATATAAATATTAATTTATATATCGCCCACCCCTAGGTGCTATTAACAGACTTTTTGAGCAGCTTCTCCGATGGTACCAACACAGCTGTTCTTAATACCTTATATGTGGTTCTGTGCTTTGACTATTAATAGCATTGCTATCAATTTGTAGCATTTTCACAGCCAAAACAGGGCTGAGGTTAGCTTCCAATTCAAACTCTCCATTCCACCTTCAACGGGGAAGCAGCTGCACTGTGCACATTTCTGAAAAGCAGACTGCAACTGCTGCATACGTTAAGGTGGAATGGAAAGTTGGGGTGAGATGACAACTTAGCATAGTTTAGCTCAGAGCCTGGTTGTAAACATAAAGAAGCAACAATAAACACAGTCAGTTAATAGATTAGAGAATAACTGAGACCGTGGTAACATTCAGCTGTTATTCCAAGGATATACCAGGTTGATCACTCAGAATATAAGACATTAAATGCACAAGAAAGTTGCTAGGAAACAAAATAAATAAGTCCAGAGTGTCTCATTTTTTAAACTATATATGTGGGTACCATGGATAGGGCTGCCCAGTGTTCCAGACAGGTGTGTTCACTGCCCCATAATGTGTGATTTCACTAAATGCAGAGGACAAAATCGCCTGTGTGCAAGCACAGTGAGTCTATTTACTAAAAATCCAGGGAATACAGCACATCTTACCTCAGTTTGTTTGGATCAGTATCCAGACATTCCTACATATTACAGTAAAGTGTTGAGAGTAAAAATTGGAATTAATAATTGATTTGTGTGGCTCATATTACTATCATACTACTATGAGCCGCAAATGGTTCACTAAAATACATCTGAAATGTCCCTATTAAAGACTCTCTACATCCTAATCCTGGACCTGTAAATGGTTGGAGTCAAACTGCTAAAGTCTGCATGTCTGTAATCAAAGCGTGTTCATTGCTCATGATGGACATGCAATAGAATATAATGGTCAAAGTTCCTCAACCTGTAGGTGCGATGGAGCTCCATGACCCTGTCTTCTAGCTCGCGGGTCTGATTGGGAGCAAAACGCAGGTCACTGATGTAATCAGATCCATGCTCGTCCTGATCGTAGTCTCCGAGCTCGGCCTGCACGGTGTACGAGCCCAGGAGGGCGTGGGTGACAAATGAGCAGGGGAGTCGCCCGGACAGGATGTCATCACGCAGCTGCAGACACAGGTAGTACCTTCGAGGAAAAGGGCAAGATGCGGAAAGTTCAGTGAAGAATCTCAGAAGAGTGTGTTTAGACTGGCAGTAGTATTCGAAGCAGCACGGGGCCATTTTTATTGTTCCTTTCATTTTAAGTACATGCAAAAAAAAAATATTTGCACCCAGAAATATGTATGCCTCTGATAAGGGTTCAAAAGCAGTTACAGCAGTTGGAAGGGTTCAAGAGGGGTCCCACTGTAGGGCTCTGGGAAGTGGAGAGAGAGCGAGAGAGAGAGAGAGAGAGAGAGAGAGACAGAGAGAGAGAGAGAGAGAGAGAGAGAGAGAGAGAGAGAGAGCCAACAGCCACAATTTCAAGTGTCAGTAGCTGCCTGACACAGGACTAAATGAAAATGTGTGGAATTCTATTGGATATACTATAAAGACTCCATCCCTACCACAAAAATCTGCAAGAAGTGAGTAAGAAAATTCAAGCATGGGATGGATTATCACAGGAGACCATTAGGACCTCTACAACTCCGTTCTGATACATCAGGCATGTTGTGTTATACCCGAAGCCATACTGAGAGACACTACTTCTGTATGTGTAGATCAATAAATATTGCACGGCAGTCAAACTTTTTTTTTTTTTTATCATTTATCGTTCCTTCCAAATAGCACTGCAATCCAACACTTCCTTCTGGGTGCATCTATTTTTCTGTTGATGAGTGTAAAAAAAAAAAAAAAAAAAACACTGAGAGGTTTTATTTCCAGAACGATGATAAACTAAAACACACAAAATGCAGTAAATTAACAAACTACTGGCAGTGCAGATGCCACAAATGCTGTAATAAAAGGGAATCCATGTTTGACAAGTCGACTAATGTCTTTATTTGACTACTTACATCCTTTTATACCCATGACTTAACAATGTACTTCCTATTAGCCTACATTAAAGCACCCACTTAGTCGAGACAAACCCAAAGTGAGCAAACAGGCAAATTACATTTAAATTATTTTACGGCAGTCAGCCACATTAGATTTCATTTATTCAAAATTAATTCTGCAGATATGCATTATTCATTAGATTTAGATAAAATAATTATATAACAGATAAGTCAAATAACAAAATCTCACTTTTATTAAGCAGAACAAAACTTAAAGGACAATTTCTGCATATTACGACCAAATCTCTACCTGATGCATCTGTAGCATAAGGTTCCAGCATAAACCTGTAGCATGATCCTCACTCAAAACACATTCTCTATAACACCTGATAATGAGTAGATATTGTTTTGTCTTCTCAGTGGCTTCGATTATGAATTTTTTTCTTGCACCTAAAACAAATATTTTCCAATCCTGTTGTAAATTGATCTGTTTCAGTTTCAGTTTTTTGAAAATGCAATGATCTTGATGAATTATTTGAAATGAAAGTTCTTTAAAATACTGGGTAATAAATTATAAAACAATCTAAATATCCTTTATTATTGTTTATTATTCCTTCTCAGGGCTTTTATTCTGAAAGGTTAGCACTGTGTGAGCAAAAGAGGGCAAACAGCCCCTTTCTTCTTAGGTTACAGACGTCAGTGTGCACCCCTCTCGCAGATCAGTCAGAGTCAGTGTGCAGTAAACATGCACTGGCACTGGAGTTCACCTGGGATTTAATTCAGTTGGAAATAAGTGAAATTTTGTTGTGTCCCATACTCACTGACAATTCATCACACAACCATGGTTAGAAAGGTAGGTCATGTATTTTGTTATGATGTGTGTATCATCTCTGTAGGTTGCATGAGAATAATGTCTGTTCCTGAGATATGAAACCTAGAAAATATGTAACTGCCCACAAAGTGTGGATCTCGGGTTCTAATAGAACTGAGCAGCCAGTGTATTTTTCGTATTTTGGTAAAGAGGTCACATGTCTTCTGGTAGCATTCATATCACAACAACAATTTCACTTGTTGAAACTCATACTTCATATTCTAGTTGTAAAAATGGGTCAGAACTGGTCCAGTGTAATATTTGTCATTTCATCAAAGTGTTTGAATGAGTTGAAAATACCTTCTGACCCAAAAATACACTGGTTTTCTCTCAAACACAACAGCATTCTGTACATGAGGTCACATGTTCACATCACGCCGTAATACAGCCATTTTCAATTTTCTCAGCCCTAAAATAGAACAAACTAGTCTAGCTTGAAGATCCTGAGATTTTAGCTTTTTTCTTCTTTTCTTATTATTTTCCAATTTTTTTATTATTATTTTTTATTCCATTCCACCTTAAATGGGATAGTTTTACTGCTGCCAAATGTCCTGAATTATTTAAGTTGAAACAAAACTTAAATTCATTCTAATTTCTTTTTGTTCCCACTTTTTTAAAGGACAAATGCACGATACAAAGAGCAAAATGGCACTGCATTTACTGAAACTAATTTGTATTGATTATTTAAATATAAAAAAAAATGTTTATACAGATGGTAGAAAGGGTGCATCCATGCATCCATACACCCATAGTTTAGTTCACAAGAGTGAAGTGACTGCACTTCCACCCAGAAGGAAGTGTCAAATTGCAATGCTATCGGGAAGGAAGATAAAGGTTACTATGAACAATACATGATTGATCATTTAGACTGATATGGGCAATATTTATTGATCTATACGTACAGAAGAAGTCTCTTAACATAACGGGACATTTTCAATTGGGCATAGGTCTGGCCATGCCACTGGCCATGTCTGTGTCTAGAAACGCGAGGTCCTGAGATGGCAACAGTGTCTGGATGAGTGTTGTCCTGTTGGAATAGCACACCAGAGTGTGTCAGATAAGGTAGGACCACTGGTTGCAGGACCTCATTAACGTAACAGGCTGTTAAAGTTCCTGTAATGAAGACCAAAGGTGATTTGGTGTTGTACAAATTTGCACCCCACACCATGACACCTTTTGGTCATGTGACCTGTGACAACAAACCATTGATCTGGGCGCTGACCACGGTGCCTCCGCACATACATTCATTGATCGACAAAAGCGTGACTTGTCACTGGCACAGCACCATTGGAGGTGTGCATTGAAATTGGTGGATTGCTTCTGGGTGCATCTATTTTTTTTGACAATGAGTGTATACTCCCAGTTGTTCAGGCTGCCTCTCTGCAGGGAGTCATGCTGCCACTGGAATTATTGAGAGCTGAGTTGTTTCTGTGTCTGAAACATGGTCAAACATGTTACTGGTACACTTCTTCTCTGAAATGGATGACAAGAACGTCCTTTCACGGTCTTCTGGCTCACTAAAAATAGCCAAACATGACTGTTCTCCATTAATGTGACCTCCAGCTGCAAATACACTGAATGATAATGTTGTCACGAGACCTGTGCAGTGCAACTCCCCTACCTGGTGATGTCCTCCATGAGCTGAGAGGGATCAGGGGGGTAGAACTTGACAGCGAAGGCAAAATGCCAGGGAGAAGCTGAGGACATGGACAAACAGACACACACACACACGCACACACACACAAGGTGAAAGGAGCTTAAAATTTGTCCAATACATTTCACAGGCAGGCTCAGGGGGGCTGAGTGATATAATAAAAATGCCCCCCCCCTCCCCCTCACTTGCACCCCTCCCATAGAAGATCTGCACACAACACAGCCCAGTGCCACCTCATAAAAGTGAAGGTCAGAGAGAATGAGGCTCCTTTACATTCCTGAATTACTGCCTAGTCATTCTCCCAGGAAAATCACAATCATCGAAAAGCCAGATTAAAGTGCCCGTGTCACTCACAGTGAAAGGTGCAGTAAAGGTTTCTGAATATTTGTACCTACATTGGGTTAATACACTCACTGGCCATTTTATAAGAAACACAGTACTTATATATGGGAACACTCTGCGGGTTTACAATGGCCGTCAGTGGTCCAGTAGCTGTGTGTTGCTGTACAATCACAATGTCCTTCTACAACATTAATCAGTGGAAAGAAATCGTGACAAATTTTATTATCACCACACAAACTTTGTGGGTGGTGGACGATTCTTAACACTGCGGTGACACTGACATGGTGATGGAGTGTTCGCTGGTTCAAGTGGATCAGTCACAGCAGTACGACTCGAGTGTTTAAAGTATCTAGATATGATATTATATGTCCATTTTTTTATATAATCATACATGAATCCATATAGTCTTATTATAATTTAACACCAGTGATGCAGTTCCATGGCAGCCATACATGGCCATACCATGACATTGCCTCCACCATGTTTGACAGATGATGTGGTGAGCTTCAGCTAGTGAACATTCATTTTCTGTGAGTTAGTGGCCTTTCTTTTCTTGCGTGGTTTGCATGTTGAAATAAACCCTCTATTATCTCCCGATGGTGAACTCTGACAACGTAAAGCCGGCCTCCTCAAGAGTGTTCTTGACTAAATATAGTGAAGGATGCACTATGAATTCATTTACTTTAGTTGTTCTCTGTGGCCTTCTGGGCTTTTTGGTGTTGCTGGGCTTGTTAGAAGAGGTCTGCATTTCTGCTTACGAACTTATACACAACTTATAAATGTATTTAAATAATAAAGAGTCATAAACAGTAATAATCTTTAAGCATCGCTAAAATGAGGAAAGATATTTCTAAATATTCTATTCGGAATGTTTACAAGAGCAGAGTGGGATTAAAAGAACTCTGCTTGTTATTGCATGGCTTCTTTATAAGAATGTGCCAAATTGTTAACATTGTTAACACCGTCATCTCTCTTACAGGTTCATTTCGTTAACCTGCAGCATCTTTGGACGACATACTGAAGAGTTGCCGTAAACGGCTACCACATGCAAATTCAACATTATGAATCGATGTCAGATCTTTTTTCTCATTGATTTATCAATGAAATAACAAGGGAACAGGCCACGCCAGGCCATGAAGCTGCTTATCAGGTAACTGTTCAATTACTTTTGTGCCTGTGAAAATGAAAGAGCTTGCTGAACCACTTGAAATTAAGCTGAAAGTCTCAACTTCACTCTCACTTTGATTGCTTCATTTGAAATCTACTGAGGTGGGATGCAGAGGCTAAATTATGAAAAAAATGTTACTGTCCAAATATTTATGGGCCTTACTGTATGTCTGTTAAAAGTGAATGTATAGGTATCTGCATTATGCAGAGTATCGTTTTATGTGTGTGTGTGTGTGTGTGCATACAAGCATGTCACACTGAAACCTGCCAGTCACTCACTTCTCATTTGCTTCTTGATCTCCTTGGAGGGATCCAGCCAATTCTGCAAAACAGAAGAGAGAATTCACATCGGTGCTTGTATGTGGAACACATGGCTAATATGCGCTACGCTGCCTTTGATTCTCTGTCTCTGGCTAATTGCATGGAGTGTTTCCGGTGGAGGCCTCTCCATATGCTTTAATTGAAGGGAAGATGCGCACTCCTCTGCTCCGCTGAGAGATGCAGCGGGCGGGGATGAATGCAAATCTCAGCATCTGCTTTTTTCGCACAGTGCTCCCAAATTAGCTTCACTGCGCTTGGTCTATCAGTGGAGATCACAGCCAATCAACAGAATATGTAATGCAGCAATGCAGACTTCATTTCCAATATCAGACATCAGCCCGCCTTCACAAAGTCAAAGCTTTTGCTGAGAAGATGAAACTGCATTTCTTATTGAAGCACCTTTATTTGTCAGCTGCCGCTAATCACTGCTTAAAATGTCTGTTCAATTAGAGCGATTAAGCTCAGTTACTCAGATAAAAAAAAATAAAAAAATCTGTGATTAAATGTACTGTAAGGAAGAATCTGTAGCGATTGGGTGACAGTTTGTATTATGATGATGCATCTCTTAAATTCTCCTACTCTCCTACACACCCACTTATTAAAGGTGGCAAATCAACATTGATGCACTGGCTACTGGGCAACAAAAAAAAAGAAGAAGTCTGATTCAGTTCTGTAACCGTCCTTAATTGTGTCACATGCATGACACTTAAATTATTCACATGCCTCATAATGTCGAACCTACCCACCAAGCCTTATTGCTGTCAGTTGATTCCCTCTGGGTGCAACTCTCATGGAATTATAATATTAAGGAATTTTTTTTTTATTTTATTTTATTACTTTTGATCAGCAAAGCTTGTAGCTCATTTTATTTATTTTATGTTGAGGTTGAGTAAATAGATTCAGAGTGCAGAATCACAGGGATGACCACCGCATTGAGAGGAGTGTCAGGAAAATGGGATTCGAGAACATGGGAGAGCTTCATAAGGAGTGGACTGAGGATGGAGTCAGTGCATCAACAGCCACCACACATATACATGTCCAGGAAAGGGGCTCCAACTACAGCATTCCCTAATATCAAGCCCCCCTGAACAGAGGCAGCGTCAGAAGCGTCTTCCCAAGACAAAGGAAGAAAAACAAACTGGACTGTTGGTCAGTGCTCCAAAGTCCTTTTTTTCAGATGAAAGTAAATTTTACATTTGAGTTGGTAATCACGTGTCTTTGAGCCTCAACTCAAGCTCCTAGAGTCTGGAGGATGAGAGGAGTGCCATAAATTCCAGAGTAAATGCAGCATGTACCAGATTTTAAGCACCTTGTTTGCATCTGCAGACAAGCTCTGTGGAGATGCTGATTCCTTTTCCAGTAGGACTCAGCACCTTCCCACAATGTCTAAATGTTTTACATAGCATATGAAATTTTCTAATAATTTGAGAAACTGGATTCCTTTAGTGATGAGCCTAAAGTAAAACAAAAATTACTTAAAATTTATACTTAAATACTTAAATTAACTAAAATATTAATTACTTAAATTAACTAAAAATATAAATAACCCTTTTATAATGTTAAACACTGTATTACTATAAAATGAACTCTCAGTGGCAGTGGGAGTATTTCACAGGTAAAAGGAAGAAAGGATTCGATTAAATAAATCTGTGAGCAAACATCCCACCCTCTGTAAAATGCTGAATTCAGGATAGCTTCTACAACAGGATGATAATCCTAAACAAACCTCAAAGTCCACACTGGATTACCTCAAAAGGAGCAAGCAGAAGGTTTTGCCATAGCCTGCAGAGCCCTCCAACCTAAACATCACTGAAAATGCTCAAAAGAGCAGTGCAGCAAAATGGCCCACAAATCACACTGAACTAGAAGGCAAAAGAATGGACAAAAATCCTCAGACAAAAAGACTCAGCTGGCTACAAAAACTGCTATCAAGCTCACCAAAGGGGGTGAATCCTGACCACACAAACCATACTTTCCTTCAGGCTTTCTTTCCTTTTCTGTTATTTTGAAATTGTGGAAAATGGACATTAAAAGTCGCCTTGCTTAAAACAGTAAGGACATTTCTCCTCTTTAACTTTATAAATTTTGGAAACACTAAAGGCCTAAATATTTCCTTGCTGAAAAGTTCAGATCAAGACCAGCTTCTGCTGGTAGCTGGTTTCAGACGGTCTTCGATCGTGAAAGTGGTGAAAAACTGGAAGTGCGGGTGAAAACATACCCTACGCTATCTAAACCAGCATAGTGTATGTTGGATTTGATGTTTGTCATAATGGCCAATCAGCTAGGTGATGCTGGTCATGGTTGTCGACCAGCCTGATCATGCAGCTCATTTTGAATGACCAGCTTGTTCCTGTTGGCCATGGTGGTCAACCAGCTTGAAGATGCTAGTCATGCTTGGGTGACACTGGTCTTGCTGTTTGAGCATCTTGGTGATGCTGGTCATGCTTGTCAACATCTTGTCAGCTTACAGACCAGCCAAAGCATCAAACTCATGTGAAAACATACTCTATGTGAGTCAAGAGCTAAGCTGGTCAACCATAGTATCCAGCTTGACAAGCTTTAAATTGGCCAGGCTGTAATTATAAATTCAGCAGCGGTATATGCAAATATAGGGACACACACCAAAACAAGTAGCCGTTTCTATATATGGGGTGTATATTAGGGAATATATTGGGGAATAATTGGTATGTTTGACACTTTAGTACAGGGTTTAAAGAACACATATACTGGATTTTATGTGCATTAGTCCAGCTTCTTGGCACTAACTGCAATTTCAAAGCAACAAATGAATTACCAGCTGAAGGCTATACAAAGAAGCACTTATCCAAAACCCATGAGGCTGCAGCAGCTAAATCCCGAGTACTGCCTACTGACTAATCCTCCCAGCATGCAGGAGTGTTGTCTAGTTTTGTGATGACTTGGCATTGGTCCAGGTAACACACTGACCTTTATAAACGCGTCTTTTGAAGCAGTGTGCGTGTAATTTTGCCCCAGAATGACCGCAACTCACTAGTATATAAACAAGACTGAGGTTAGGGGTAAACAACATGTGCTGCTTACTATGGCTGAAGTCACAGTACATTGGCACAATTACAGATGGGGTAATTCATCAACATGCTTAAATACCTTGATGGGCGCTGAGCATCTATTATCTCCCCAAATTTCCTTGGTGGCTGGCCAAAAGTGAAGAACATTCAATTATCAGCCAGCCAGCATTCTGTCTCTGTTCTCCGAGGCTAAAGCGCTGATTATTCCTCCTCTGTCTTCAGCAACACGTGCACATACGACAGTGGAACAATAGATGGAGCGAGTGCTCTCTCTCCCTCTCCCCCCCCCTTGTTGGCATTAGATTGATACACTTTGTGATGGCTGAGAAATTACATTTCAATCGCCTCAGCTGGGTTCAAATGTCACAAACGACCTGTCCAATGAGAAAGTGGAATATTACGGCTGCTTTGAGGTGGATGCCTTGTGGAAGTGAAGAGTTCAATATATTGAATCCTCTCAGCTCCACACATCACGTTTCTGCGTGAAACACACGTCTTTACAGGAGCTGCGTCCCTCCGGCAGCCAAACGAACCAATAGACCGAGGCTCCATTGAAGGATGAGTCGAGCTAAAATGCCTTAATCAGCCTTTCAAAAAAGAAAACAACACCTGGCAGCACCACTGGAATCTGTCTAACTTATCTCATCCTTGCCAATGGCTTAATTACCCCCAAATTGCTTCTCTCAAAAACAATTACCCTGTCCCCTCCAGACTGGAAATGCACTGTCCCACAATAAATAAAAATGTCTTTTGAATGCGTCACATTTTGTTGGACCATTAGAGATGGTGTATTGCAGTATTTGTTTCTCTATTGTGTGCTCAGATGGTAACTTCCCAAAAAGCATCCTACCGTTTTGAGACAGAGAGAGAGACAGAGAGAGAGAGAGGGAGAGAGAGAGAGACTGTGTGTCTGTGTGTGCACAATTGACTTGCTCAGCAAGTCAATACATTCTTTTGTAGCGAGACTGGACAAGCTTTAGAGAGAACGCTGACCGATCTCCCATTCAGCCCATGGAGAAATCCATCAATCAAACAATTTATGCTTCAAATTCTATGCTGCCAAACTGGACGATGCTGTTGTTTAGTTACTGCCAGCAAAAGTTCACAAAATTGGACTACTGCTATTAGCATTGGCATAAATTACTCCACCCCCATATCCTCAAAACCTCAGTGCTCCACCCAATCTCCTCCATTACTTCACCCAATCTCCTCCATGCCCCATAACTCCACTCCATCTCCTCAATACCACATTACTACACCTCTGTTTCTACCCAATCTCAGTGCCCCAATCTATCTTGTGAACACCCCATTACTCCACCCCACCTCCTCAACACCCCATTACTCCACCTCTGTCTCATTGCCCCATTAGTCCACCCCATTTCCTTGAAACCCCCATTAACCTATCTCCTCAGTGCTCCAATTCTCAACCTCATCTCCTTAATGCCATGTTACTCCAATCTTCTCACCACCCCTCACTCCACTTTGGAGTGTCAGTATCATGAAGCTGATTTACAGCAACATCACATATTAGGGTAAAATACCAACACCAACACCTAGACATGCCAGTGTGATGCCCACATGATTAGATGATAAGTCAATCTGAAAAAGACATCATTCTGTTCATAAATGGGAACGGAAGGTGGATCCAAAGGCTTAATAAAAATGGTTCAGATATCGTGTATTGTGTTCACCTACTCAGTCGCTAGAGGTCATGTACCTATGAATAAAGCTCTGCTGGGATGAAGTTGACTGTTTATTCACCAGCTTCTCGTTTGATTTTTTTTTACATTCCATTTTAAATGATGTAGCCGTTACATGCAGGCATTCTGCACAAGAAGAAGGTGAATAGGATACTAGGCTCAAGCTTCTTATTCATATTCTATTAATCTTATTCCGAATAAATGAATAAGAATGTAATACAAAAAAAAACAAACCCAGGAATATAAAAAATTCTTTGGTATTTCAGGCCAATAAGCCTAGCTTTGCATGCTTACTTGGTGCAAACTGACTGGTACAAGTGATGGTGCATACACTATGCATTATATCATCTAACAAGCTGCCTGGTGCCAGGAACTGCGTCGATCCAGCAGAATCGTTACGATTCAGGACCACTGACAGCACATAAGAAACTGTGCTGTTTCCCATTGTCTACGGCTCACTGAGGGAGTAAAGGCCTTCAGGTTCTAGGCACCCAAGGCAGCAGAATCTACACTCCAAGTTTTCCTATTGATACATTTGAAGTCAGGCTTGTAGTGTCAGTATGTAAACATGGAGCAGAGACTGGTGGCTACAGGCTATTTTACTCTGTGGATCAAAACGATCATAACGTGTCTAACTGATGGCTCGTCGCGATGAACAGAGCTGGTTTTAATCTTTTGAAAAAGCTCGGCTGCAACCCTTGCTGCAGCTTTGCGTCAGAAAACATGCTGTCAGCAGCCTTTAAAACGCTGAAGACAAAGACGCTGTGTATATCCTGCCTGCATTTGTAATACTTGTCGAAGAGTACAGAAAACAGCTGTATGCGTTTATCCGTTGTTCGTTTTTAACTTCCCATTTCACCACCAACCACCAGACTCAGATGAACCCCCATCCTCAGTCCCCCCTAACTGAGACAGAAAGACAGGTATGCTTCAGAAGAATAGTGGCCCTTAGACAAGCAAGGCCCTGGGAATGACCTGGGGACACAATATGTGTTAAGTGGCGATGATCAATATTTTCTGCAATTCACATCAGATCTTGCAGCTGGGGGCGGCACGGTGGCGCAGTGGATAGCGCTGTTGCCTCACAGCAAGAAGGACCTGGGTTTGATCCCCGGGTGGGGCGACCTGGGAAGTTTCTGTGTGTTCATGTGGGTTTCCTCTGGGTACTCTGGTCCCCCCCCCCCCAAAGACTGTGCACGATAGGTGAATTGGTGACTCTAACGTGTGTGCCCTACGATGGATTAGTGCCCTGTCTAGGGTTGTTTCCCGCCCTTGCGCTCAGAGTTACCGGCTCACCAGTGACCCTATTCAGGAATAAGCGGTTCAGAAAATGAATGAATGAGTGAATCTCACAGCTGGCTGTGTTCTTCATCATCACACAGGTCAATTGCTCTGCCTCTAAGAGGTATACTCTTTTAGGTTCCTGGCCTTTCAACAGACAGGAAATAATAAGCAGGAAATTTTACAGTGAACTATTTTCCAGGGTAATCTGGGCAGGATGTAAAAGAATATGCCACAAAGCTCTCATTTACTTGACAAAAAAAGACTACATACATCTGACAGGTGCTACAGTTTCTACATCTTGGAATTTGTATGTATTTCTAGCTAATATTCTGTAAAGCCTGAAAGCAACTGTGGGCAAAGCTTTCGGATGGGCCAGTTATAAATGCGCATCAGTATGATATGTGAGGTTTTTCTTACCTTTTGACTTTCCGAATCCCGGAAGGTAAGCCCAAAGTAGTCCTTCTCCAGTAGGTTGAGATGCTCACACACCAGGTCCACCAGAGCTTGACCCTTGCAGTGCTTCTGCAAGACACAAGCAGCAGAGAAGATCATATGAGATGTATACCCACTGTAGGCTGATTCTTAAAACCAGGCAGACAAGGTCATGTAAACACTAGCAATGTGCATTTTTGAATCAATAGTGTTGAACAGACTTGAGGGCAAGCTGAAATGAAGACCTTCTCTTGGTCATATTTGGGTACTTTTACGCCAGGGTTTTGGTCAAGTTTGAAAGCTGTTTTTAGGTCTGGAAGCAGTCCAGAGAACCAATCTCTGGTCCCAGAAATAATTGCAATAAATGAAATTGTCATTTTCAGATCGGTTTTTGCTACTTATTTAATGATAATATAATAGTTTCATAATGCAACCATCTTTTAAAGAGCAGTGCATCTAAATGTATTAAAAATCTTTACAGCATTGTGATACAAAATTCCAAATATAATAAATAAATACATACATACATACATACATACATACATAAATAAATAAATAAATACTGATTTTAATGGCTCATTCACAATAATGGGCTGCAGATATCAACAAAAATGAAGGTCATGTCCATTTACTATACAATACATTTTATGAAAAAGTCATTCATCTTATTAACCACACTGTCCTGTTCAGTGTCCAGAGCCTACTCAAGACAATTGAGCACGAGGCGTCACACGTGCGTATACCCAGAGGAAACCTGCGCAGTCGCAGACAGTGACCCAAGTGGGGGTGGCCCCCCAGAGCTGCATGACACACACTACCTGCAGCACCAGCTCTTACAAAAAAGACGATTACATAATTATTGTGGCAGGCCAAACTACTAGTTAACTGAAAGGATGACAACTTGGACATCTAAATGCTGCATATGTTTAAAGGCAGTGCTTAGATACTTAGATGAGGTCATTTCCCTTCACATGCCATGTTCCAGGTATCATAGCTTAGCATTAGAGTAACAGTAAACAGTAAACATGATACACATATTTATAAGATCAAAGAATGATGGTGACATCATTTAAGTTCAGAATCCAGCTCAGAAAAAAAGCTACAATTCAGCTGTTTTCAACTGAATAACATCCCAGTTTAAATGCTGAAGGAGCAACCAGCGCATGTTTACTGCTCTGTCCACATGTACATGCTCAACCTGCATGCAGATTCTGACTGATCAGGAAGGGAGGAGGAGCTGAGGACACAGTGTTCAAATTTCAGAATAAAAGTCCTGAGAGGAGATAACACTGATACACTCATAAACAGCAAACATAATAAAGGACATTCAATATTTTTATTTTATTTGTACTGTCAAGTAAGAACTTATTATATTGTTGTATTAGTTGAGGTTTGCAAAGCATAACCTTCAAGGGCTAAGTGTAAACTTGGCTCAGCACAGTCATTCAAAACAAGGGCAACCCAGACTATGTTGTTCTTGATTTAGTGCAACATTTTAAGGAAAATAAAACTAGAGAGATGTTCCAATAACCACTATCCACCCCATAATGTAGAACACGTGCCAAGAGGAGAGCACTGCCAAAATGAGGCCACTTATATCACCATTTCTGAATACAGCCATACTCCTGCTTACATAATCACTAAAAAGCTGGGGCCCAGAGAGCCTCTCCACTCCACTGTGACTGGAGCTTTAATCATTGCTGTCACTGAATACTCTCTGGATAGTGCCCCAGGGGTGCCAAAGTCATTGCACGTATTATTCTATGGCTATTACACACACACACACACACACACACACACACACACACACACACACACACACACACAAAGTTTGTTCATAAACATTCATGTGTCAGAACGTACATACGCCTAATATATACAGTGCAAAAGTTTGTGCATCCAAACTACAGGTAGTTCTTGCCCCTGTTGACATCAAAGTGCAGCATCTACGTCAGAAAGTCACTGCACAGGATTGATTTTCAGGAAAAGGATGAAACTTTTGTCCAAATAAAACATCAGGGCAAGACTAAAGTTTGCCGGAGAACACCTAGACAATGAGCACAATTGGAACAATGTGCTTTGGACAGATGAATCCAAAGTTCAGTTTGGGCACAGTAACAGAAGAACCTCATAACAGCTGTGAAGCATGGAGGTGGACATGTCATGGTTTGGGGCTGCTGTGCTGCAGCAGGGCCTGAAAAGCTCTCTGTCATAGAGACCACCATGAAATCTTTATTGTATCAGAGGGGGCTTGGGGCAGCAGAGCCAGAAAGTCAAGGCTAAGGTCACAGCTAACCCACACAATCACCCCTCCCCACCTATTCACGCGTCTAACTCAGCAAAGCAACTGTTGAGGAGCCTGTTCAGAGAGCTTTGGTCATTGGTCATTCTATTGTCCGACATGTGAGACTTGTCGTTTAGATTATTTATCCTCATTGATTGAAAAAAACCCCAAAAACAATCCCAGAATACTCTTTCATGCAATCTCAAAAACGTACAAAATATCAGGCCTGTACACCACCTCAGATTCGATCACTAGTCACTAGTAACACCTTTGTGGACTTTCATTCATAAAATAGAAAATATTTGACAAATATTTGGAAATCAACCCATAATATTAAGTCCAAATGAAACAGAAAACATATAGATATAGAAGAAAAGTTGGACACCTTCCTCTCACTTCAGCAGCTAGGATTAGAGAAAGATCTTAGAAAAAGCTGTGGCAGATTCAGATTCAGGCCTCATCGCGGTAGTTAGGATTAAAAATGATCTTCTTCACTCTGATAAAGGCTGTGTGTCTTCGCTTGTAATGTTAGACTTAAGTGCAGCATTTGATACAACAGACCACATCATTCTCCTTGAAGGATTAGAAAGTGTGGTCAGGATCACAGGGACAGCCCTTTCATGGTTCCGATCTTACTTTCCCGAGTCAATGATGACCCACCGGCCTTGGCTGATACAAGGCTAACCTTGCGCTCCTCTACCCCATCTGAGAAGGCCCCCGAGTTCCCCAGCCACCCCTTCACATTGGCTACCCATCTTCTGGCTATGAAATCTGGATTAGTTTACCAACGTGCCCTGGACTAGTTGGACTTTACACAGACCCTATTAGATGATATTTTTACTATTATGTCCATCAGCAAACTACCATTACTTCAGTACAAATGAGCATTACAGCAGACATGTGAAGGTCCAGTGTCCCCGAAATAACTATGTATAGTAGTCTGACCAGATGAGGATGGGTCTCCGCTTCCTCCAGCTCTGAGGGTGTTTATTTTGCCACCTCCTGTAAAGCTGATCTGTGACAACATCAGTTGTAAAAAGCACTATACAAATACATTTTGAAATGACTGAGGATATTGTAAGACTGTACAAAGACTTAAGCTGAAGCATCACAGCTGAAAGGATTTCACTTCCTAGTCAGAGACAGTTATAGGAAACATCTAACTGACATTATTTGGATCAAAGGAGGAAATAGCAGCTATTAAGCCTGAAGACTTGTGACCTGTGTACATAATTCACGGTTCATATTAAGAAATGAAAACTGAAAACCGCTGGTATTCTCAGAACAAATGAATGATCACCCCGAGCTTAACATCTTTGGAAGTGTTTCAGATTAAACATCCCAAGATCATAAAAAAACAGAACTTCAGTGGTTTTTAAAATCATCCTGCACGTTTCTTCAAAAAGAAAAAACAGAAGGTAAGTCACATAAAAAGGATAGAAGCTGTGATACAGATCAATAAATGCTTTTTAAATGTTTGAATTTAGTTGTTGAGGCTCCAGTATAAAATCTTTATGAAATAACTTTTGATTTTACAAATGAAATATTGATGCTATCAACATGGTTTTGTTCAAAATGTACAAAATTGGGTGCACACACACACACACACACACACACACACACACACACACACACACACACACACACACACACACACACACACAAAGAAGTTGTCTGTGAGTGCCTCAGCTGCTGCTGGTAATTTCGCTGCTTTCCAGGCAACCTGTTTCCGTAGTGACAGTGAGGCAGCCATTGCCATGGAAACAGATGAAGGGTGTTGTAGCTGGGATGCTCATGAGGGGAGAAGTTCTCCTCCTTTTGCTTCATTAGAAGTGAAGGGGGTACTCCTAATCTTTTCATTTGGCTTTACTGGCAGTGTTATGTGCTGATAATTTCATCATCTGGATAATAAAAGATTAACAAGCAGTAGGACCTCTTCCATCCAGCTGGAACCCCGTTTAGATAAGTCATACATAAAAAAATCATCGTTTTCTGTAAAGCAAGAACATAAAATTTAAGCACCCTGGGAAACAAATTGTCACCTGTGACTAAAATATACCACTTGTGCATCAAAGATTGGTTTTTGCCAGATTTCATGGATTCATTCCCTGGCATTTTACTCATTGTTTCAATTAGTCCCATAGATTTTAAAGAGGATTCAAATCTGGGGATTCTGGGTGCCATTCCAGATGTGTGGATGCTCCTGACTTCATCTTGAAATACAGGGATTGGAATGTTAGATTTCTCTGTAAGATGAGCAAAAGGCAAAACCTGGTTGTCCAAAAGCTGAATGTTGTCACTGTGTTTCAAATTTACTGTCACCTCAACAATTAAAAGACCTCCAGCTAGAACCATATCTTGCACACAGTCCTCTTTGGTCCCCTGAGGTCTACGAGGAGCCAGAATTATCTGACCAAAGAACATGTTTCCAGTCATGAACAATCCTATTTTTGTGTTTCTGTAACTGGGCCACTTTGTGAACAGAACTGAGCAAAAGCCTCTTGCATGCCACTCTGTTCTACATGTAAATGGTTTGAAGCTCCTTGTGGAGTGTTCTTTCAGATATTGGTTGCAAAGGATCTGGGTTGACTTCTAGAAGGAACTTCTTGTCTGGAAATGAAGCGATTTTATTTCACAAACTGTGAAACTTGGCAGCGGTCCCTGTCCATCAGGTTCGTCTGTTGGCCACAATTCTGATGAAAATTTCCAGTAGAAATGTGTCACAAAGTCAAGGACACCCTTTGCAATTGTGTAGGTCCCACAGATGGAATTCTGAATCCGAATTTATCACATCTGTGAACACACACACACACCAGAGCTCCAGACTAACGGGATGACAGCACTTCGCTGTGCGGTATAAGCAGAGACGTAGTAAATAAGGAGACCCCCGCCTGGAAAACTCAACTCCCACCCTTCAACACAAAGTCAATTATTAGCAATTGTTATTAGCAGTTGCTCAGAAGGGGAGACGTTCTCCTCATTTTGCTTCATTAGGAGTGAAAGGGGTGGTTTGCTGACTGTGTTTCATCATATGGATAATAAATCATAAATAAATGAATAAATAAATCATACTGGATAATCAGTCTGATAATATTGTCTTCACTCAACAGTCTTTGGCACACCAAACTATAATCACTCCTTTTAAACAATCATTAACATCTGCTTTGTGACCCATTTTCCCCACATCACTTGCACTATACCACCTATGAATCCCATCACACACCTCGCAGGTATTTAGAGCCCAATCATCCTCATGCAACACCATCTGCAGGAGCCTGAAGATGTGCTTCTGAACAGCCTGACTTGGTGAGAGGGGAGGTGTGCTGGCAGGCTGCTGATGGGGGGTCTGGGCTGAAGGACATGTCTGATGTGTGGCAGTTCCTGAGCTACATACGCAGGACTGTCCAGCCCAGTCCCGGGCTGTTCCCCAAGTTCAGCTTCCAGTCCCTGTCTCCGTTCTTGTCCACCGCCCAGTCCACATTCATGTCACCCAATCCCTAGATCTAGTTTCCTTTCTCATATGGTGGGTCTTCTGTCTCTCGTCAGACACTGTCAAGTCTGTTTTATCTTCGTGTCTAATCAGGCTGTCCCGTCCTTGTTCTGTTTCTGGTCCCTCTCCGGTGCCAGCCGCGAGGACTGTTGGGTTGCGTATCGGGGAGGGGCCTACTGTCCCGTACCTGTCCTGGTCATCTCCTGTCTCTTCTTTGTTTTGTTAATTCTCCCCTTGTGCTTATGAACATATGTCCTGTCTCCACCCATTCCCAGCTGCGTCTTATTTGAAACCTCCCCCAGTCATGATTATGTTCCCAGTCTGTCCTATGTTCTCTGTGTATATAATCCCCTCATTCCAGTCAGACGGTGTCAGTCTTCTCGTCGTGTCGCATCTGCTTGTCTACATGTTGTATATCGGTGTTATGTTCGTCTGTTTTTGTTTCTGTTTTGGTTTGTTTTGGGTTTGTAATGACGGAATCCTCAACCCCTGCCAGTGCTTCCGTGTCTCATCAGTAAAGTTCCTCGTTCCTGACAGCAACGTTGATATTCCAGAAGTCTGGAATGTGCAAATGAGCCGCCCTGACCAAAGCACTTCTTTTCCTGTGCGTTGTGAGCTTTTTGAAAAAGGTCCAAACAAACATTTCCGTGAACACTCTGGCAAATCAAGGCATTTCTGTAATCCAGCAATGATGATATAGCAATAAAAACCCAGTTATACTCCATTAGCTGCACACTCCCAAGCAAAATACATGAACAGGAAGAAAAGCGCAGTTTTCTCTGAACATCCCTCAAGCATGTTTGTTCTGTGCATTAATGAGTCGATTTGCCATCAACTTAAAGGGCATAAGACCACTCCAAGATGTTTCCCCTCCTTTCCTACCCCATTAAAACCACAAGGCAAGAAAACAAAGCTGTTCTCTGAGAAAATTCATTTGCCCTGAAAACAGCTCGCTCCTAGGGCGAAAGTTGACATAAAGTGCGACCTTGCTTTACCCAGGGCTGTTATTACCAGCTGCAAGTCTAAGATAGGGCACATTTAATGTCTAACCCTATCATTAATGACACAAAGAGGCCAAGGCCCCTCCTAAAGCAAAAAGCACAGGTGACGATTAATAGAACAGAGCAGATCACTGTGTGAATAATAGGGATTACTTTGTGTACTGTGACTAGTAGGGAGAGGGAAGAAAGAAGGGGAGGAGATCACCGAACCAGAGCAAACCTTATAAAATGCAATTATAGTGGGAATGTGACAGTCTAGTGCAGACTGAAATAGAAAGACTGGCTGGGTTATAATCCTATTACTGCTACAGTGTTGTGCAAAAGTTAAGCGATCTTTCACTTTTAATTTCATTTCCTGGGGATTATTTCAGATTGGCAGCGGAAGTTGAGCTTGATTCTCTCCTGTCTCCCAAAGATGAACTGTTTAATGGTCTACCAGATTCTGCACAGTTGTTATGGGTCCCATTTTCTCCACAAACCTGAATAATGTTTTATACTCCAGTTTTGGGAAGTTTTTAAACTTATTGTCTGTTGACTTTTTCCTAAAGTTCCAATTGACTTTTTCCGTACTGTTCCATGAACCTTTTCCTTACTTTTCCATTAACATTTATCATATAATTGCTCCTTCTCGCACCCCAACATCCCTTTCCGACAGCTTCCTCTCGCGTCCACACTTAATCCTGTTGAATGTGGTTGGTCCTTCTTGGTGGTGCTGACATTAACCTGGATACCGTGGCTCTTGATACATCACAAAGACTTGCTGTCTTGGTCACAGATTCGCCAGCAAGACGTGCACCAACAATTTGTCCTCTTAGGAACTCTGGTATGTCCCCCATAATGTTGTGTTCATTGCAATATTTTGTGCAAAACTGTGCTAATTGAACCTTCACACTCTGCTCTTACTGGTGCAATGAGCAATTAATGAAGATTGGCCACCAGGCTGCTCCAATTTAGCCATGAAACCTCCCACAATAAAATTACAGGTGTTTCAGTTTCATTGTCCAACCCCTGAAGTTTTTAAGATGGTAGTTTACTCTCTCTGTTATAATAAAATGGTTGTTTATTTTTAATACTTAACCCATAAAGAAATATATTTATAAAATACATTTGCAAATCTAAGAAAATGACAATTCCTTAACGAACTGCAATTATTTGAAATATTTTGAAATTAAACAATATATTTTAAATGTTTTATATGTTTGGAAAAGATTTAAATTCTCACAGGTAAACAAATACATGCTCATATATTTCTTTTTTACATAGGTCCATATACCAGATGTGTGGCCATGCTGGATGTATTACAATTGTCGTACAAAAATAGGCTGTATTAGACTGTGGTGTCTGTTACTTTTGCTGTGTTGTGATACTCACTGTACTAGGCTGAGTGATGTGCCCTCAGTGTGGATCAAGTTAGTAATCTTAGAAATCTTTGCTCTGCATCGGCAAGAGGCTCGGTAGTTTGACACGTCTTCAAAGTGTCATGCACAAAACATTGGAACCTTTCCACAACCTTTGTTTCAGAACAGACGATACATGCAATGTCTAAATGTGCTCCTGGGCAAAAGCAGTTTCTGTTTTGTCTTGTGTTGGATTTAAAGCGACAAATGACTGTGTACTTCCTGAAGGAATTGAGAAAGCCTACAGCAGCAGTACAGCTGTATTCTACACTGTTAACGTTCAACTTTTGGCAGGGAATCCCTGGTTCAACTGCATGCTTCAATGGCAATGGATTCAGCAAACTCAACTGGCACCAACTGATTTGACATGAATCGGTACTGGGAAGTGCAAATGGAATTCAGCCAACACCGTTAAAAGCCCAGACTTCAGTAGCCAACCAGCGAAAAGCATATTACTGTGTCATTTTTCATGATGAAGAAAACATACTGCTATACTGTCTACCCCAGTTAAAACCTGTGATCACAACATTCTCAACTACTTTACTGTTCTCTTGGCTGAAAGTATCTTATGAACTGTGGCAAATACAGATTTACCATCGCACACACACACACACACACACACACACAGTGTGAGTCATTTCATCAACCATGCACAGTGCTCTGTATCTCCCTCCTTCTACTATGTAGTTTAAATTTAACATTATCTCCGATGCAGTCTGCCAGGCTCTGATTAAACGAGACAGGCCTCTTATTAGATTAAACTGGGATTTTATGAGGCTGCTGATTACATCAGATGGCTACAATATTTCTTATATGAAGGTTTGTGCAAAGGCCCTTCTGAAAAAAAAAGGTTATTGTCCCTGTGCAAAAAGCCAACAATGACTAGTATTTGTTATGGTGTCACTCAGCTCTAATAAAACAGCGCAAAGCACACCGTCACAGAGGAGCGGCAGCAGCTGAAGAAACGCTTCTTCCAATAACAGCGAATTCGAAAAAAGCCAATATTTTCTAGACAGTAAGTAAAGATGCAGGGATTTAAAATGCAGTGTAATGAAGCAATAGAACGTGAGAGGGAGTGCCTTCTTGTGAAATAACAGCAAGGCTGTGACGAAGCAGACGCGACATTGAGTGCTCTGTTGCTTTTATAAAACATTTCAGAAAAGAAATAAAGCAAACAAGAACACAGAGGCACGAGTGCTGTTTAATGTGTAAGCGTTTCCTTTGGCCAAATGATCAATTTAATCATTAAAAATAACTCCTCATCAAAATGACTGCATTTCCACTTCCCGGAACGTTGTGGACGATCCATTTCCACCAGATGTTTCTGAGCTGTGAGCTGTTTTTTATTGTGCATATAAATATTTAACTTCTCTAATATTTAAACCTGAATGAGGACAGATTTGAGTAGCTGTATGTCTGATGGCACGAATCTTGTAAATTTTAAAAATCTATATTTCTTAAAAATTCTTTGTAATTTTTAGTCAAATAAAGGTAGCATGAGATTAAAAAGGGTCAGCCTTCAGACTGCTACAAACAACACTTTCATCTCACTTCAATCATGCAACTGTCATACTTCTAGGCAATCAAGTGCTGTTGTTTATCTTGTATGAATATTCCGCTACAGTGCTATTTCTACTTTGTGTTTTGACAGGTGATTAAATTGTGAAACAATCTTCCGTCAGTCTCACCTCTGTTGAAGGGGAGTAGCAAAGCTTCTGGCATTCATTCATAATAGTAGCCTTTGGGAAACGCGACTCAGACTAGCCTTTATTTCCTATTTGAAGCATGCAAAATATTCCACTGATTTGGCCTTTAGAAGTATCTGTGGTATACAGACACCTAGTTGTACAGACAGTCCCTAGGTGTTCCTAAAACTGCAATGAATATTTATGAGCGGAATCATAAGGAAAAGAGCTCTAGGAGGAAGGCAGTAATTTGAGGTTTTGTAGCGGATATTGAGACCTTGACTGCAAGGTGCACTAAGAGCAGCCACTGTCTTTTAGTAACTCTGTTAAAATGCTCTGCAGTTTCAATAAAGCCAAGACACAGAGGGAACGTGTTCGCTTCAGATTCAGGTCCAAGTACAATAAAAAGCAAGCTGATCTGGAGTTCACTGATGTATGACACCAATGGACAGATTTAGTGCTATGGTGCATCATAGGGGACATAAAAATAATTGCAGTGCTTAGCTCATTTATGAGCTGGTGAAGGATTACAGTGGTGAGATTTCTTACCTCAATGTTAGCTTCATAGTCAGAGCTGTCCAGGAGAGTCACCTTGAAGGGAAAAGTCTTGGCACGCTTGGAAGGTTTGTTCGGGGACTTGGGGCTTTTGCCTGGCGTTGTTCTGTCTGATGTGTCGTCTGGATCATCCGGACGTTTGCCATCCTGGTCCTGCAAATGATGCAAAGATGCCTCACTCAGGATTAAAATGAAAGTCAAAATGCTTAAGTTGTGTGTGTAGAATATAGGGCTGATGATCAATTAAAAAAATCAACAAATAAATCACAACTAATCACTTTTGTTTCTTCTCAAAGCCCCTCTCTACACATTTTTATGATTGGTTCTGAACTATTGTCTCTAGGATGGTGCTGAATCTACTGAACTGGCAGAGAAAAAGTCAGTGTTGGTCTTTTCAGCAGAGATTTCTCAAACTACTTTACCTGGATTTAAGTGAGGTGGGACTAACTCAATATCTGATGTGAATTTGGCCAAATAACCAATGTTAGCAATTTGTTTAGTCACCTAGCGCGTTTTCAAAACATCTAAACAGCTTCCCCAGCCCACAGCAGCTGTGTTAACCTTGCTTGTTTACGTTTGTTTAAGCTCGTTTTAGCCGATGAGCTAGTGAAAGCTCCTTGTTAAGCTCTGTGTGCTAATGAAAGCTCCAAGCTGAAGCTCCATGTTCAACATATACTTCTGTGATGTCTTTCCATCATTGTTTGCTACAATGTAGATCCCGTGTACACACCAATCCAAGTCATGAAATACATTTTAAATTAAGCAAAGAATTTGCTTTAATAATAATAAAAAAAAAAAATAACAACAGTAGAGGAACAATAGAGGAACCCTTTTTTGGTGCTATATAGAACCCTTTTCTAAAAGGTTCTAGATAAAACCTTCTGTACATGTATATGTATATATACTTCTGTACATGTTACATTTTTGTTTTATTTTTTAGTAAATTTGCAAAGATTTCAAACACGTTTTTTTCTCACTCTGTCATCATGGGGTATTGTGTGTAGAATTCCGAGGGAAAAGAGAACTAAATCCATTTTGGAATAAGGCTGTAACATAACAAAATGTGCAAAAGGTGAAGCAGTGTGAATTTTTTTCCAAATGAACTGTAAGTGTGTAGAGCTGTAAAATACGTCTCAGAGTCCTTTTCACAAGGCTGGAAAAGATTGCAAAACTATTTCTAATGAATGAATGATTCAAAAAGAATCCCAAAGTAACATCCAAGGATCTACAGGCCTCTGTTGGATTGAAATGTCAATCATCACGAGTCCAACATCAGACAAACACTAAACATGGTATTCGTTTAATATAATAATAAACCTCACCTGTTTGGCCATTTTTCCATCTGAAGCTGACTCAGGCATGCTGCCTACTGCCCCCTTCTGTTGGGGTGGTTCCTCGGCTGCGTTCTTCACCTCAGCTTCAGGACTTGTTTCTGTTGTCATGGCAACTCGTCTTTATCCTACAAGAAAATATTAATTTTAGCCTTAGGGTTTATGATCTCTATAAATGCAATGAAAATGCTTAAAACACTTTTCTCAGAAACTGTGACTCATATAGTCCTTTATTCCTTAAGTAAAGAAGAACGTTTTGATGAAATGAAATATGATCTTCACGATGAAACGTGGAAGAACAGTCTAACCAAGTGCTTTCTTTGAAACATTGTCCCATCATTTTGCTTATCTGATAGAAAACGATCGACTGGTTCTTTACGCTGCGTAGCAGATGTTCATTTTAATATACCCTACACACTTCTGCTGACACACAAACACACACCCACAACATCTTCTCATTCAACTAAATGAGCGGTCAAACTGACATATCCATGCTGGCGGAGCCCTTCATAGACATCCCCTTTAATTTACCCTACTCTCCTCGGAGGGACGTCAGTCAGTTTAATTGAACGTCCAAGACCTTTCCGAGTCGGCCTAATCCAATCAGAAGCCTCTACCTCTGCCATCATGACACAAATCACATCAACATTATGTGGCAAAGGCCAGGGATGGACGCCACATGAGACAGAAGATACATGGCCCTTCCCAGTCTGGATCAGAGGGGAAAGTGCTCCCAGTGGGGAAAGCTCAGCTGCAGATTTAACCCTTATGATGCCCGGCTTTCAGTTGTGTGCAACAAGCCCGCATTAAGCCCACCGCAGAGGCGAGGATCGATTTTATCCCATAGGGACAAACAAGAGCAACATCTATAACCTGCGCCAGGTCTAATTTTCCACAACTAGTCTGATATAGCTGAGCCCTGCTCAATGGTACTAAATCAATTTTTCATCAGTTTCTGAGGTGTTAAAATTACAAGTCTGTAAAGCTGCCGTTGTGTAGTCACTTCCTTCGGGTGCAGTAACGCACTGGATGGTTTAAAGTAATAGTAATGTGTCTCCTGAAGTAGTTTGCAGGCTTTCACCAGTGGATGGTATGACTCTCGGATCAGTGGCTCATTCTCATCAATCTGCATTTGTGGTGTTTTCAGCATTTTATAGACTACTTATGATAAATGGACTGACTAGACATGACACAAAAATGTAGGCTTGGAGCTTCTTTTTGGCTGAGCACGGGCATCACACCGAGTGCCAGGTGACTTTAATTTTCATATGGACTGCTTAAGACAAAATCCTTCCTGCATCTCTACTGAAATGATGTAGAAATGATTCATTTTTAAATTCATTGTTGAAATAATAAACCATGTACCTCAGCATGTGACAGAGACTTAAGGCATCAGGAATGACTAAAACATTTCTCACTAAGTTTGTAAATCAAAATATAACAAATTAATGAGCTGAATTGCTATTTATGTCACGAAAATAACAACAAATGACTTGGCATGACATTCAAATTCAAAATAAATATAAGAAGATTTTGTTTGTCAAACACATAAACAGTAATCAATCAGCTGAAACTGAGAATAAATGAATAATCAACAAATATTAGCAGTAACATTTACTATACTTGACAATATTAAAACATTGTAAAAACAAAATGAAAATGTTTGTCATTTGTTATCTGACTTCAGCACTTTAACCGTAAAATTTAAACCCTGTGAGTGAAGAGCAGCAGGCATGCTCTCCCTTCTCATATCTGCTTATAAAAATGTGTAGCTGTGATTGTGATGGCATTGCACCACCCCTTGTCTTGTGTCCTCCTTTAGAACTAGAAAGTGTTCCCGAATAAAAAGAATGCGTGGTCTGCTTTCCCTACCATTCAGAAACCCCTAAAAGTGTGATACATCTCTGGAGCATTTCATGGTATAGTTAATAAACATGTAATCCGCTGATTTTTAACCCTTTAGAGAGTGTCATTACAGCTGGATTACTTGCTGATACTTGATGACAGATCAATGTTGGTGAGCTAGGTTAGGTCTTGCTGTTTGTTATGATATGTGTTATCAGTTATGACCCCAAGAACACAAGCATATAGATACCTGGAAAGTGCAGGCCTGAGGTTCTCCGAGTTAAAACGAACGGATCAGTCTCATGGATTTACCAAATAATCCGATTCCAGACTCAGCTAATTTTGCTTGTCAGCTCTGATACCTGACGTGCAAAAACACAATGCCAATTTCTGGCCCACTCATACAGCAATTTTAACCAGCTCTAATTTCTAAAGATTTTTAATGGCTTTAGGTTAATTGCAGAATTAATAAGGGATGTTGTCTCCTGCAGAGAGAGAGAGAGAGAGACAGGCAGTTTCAGCCATCCGTTTCCTGTCACAGCCCATTACCCTTAAAAGCCTTGTCCCCAAACACAGAGTCAGAGTGTCCCTCGGTAAGTCAAAGTGGCCGCAGCTAAATCTAGGTGACACTAGTCGCACATAAGCCATGTAATGAATGGCATATGCAGTTCATGGTGAACGACCGGCTACTAAATATATTCAGGCTTTGTAACATGAAGAAAATACTGAAGGACACCCGAGAATCTTAATCTACCATCAGTCACGAAACCAACCTTGAGAAATGTTTATCTGATGCAAATGTTTACTACACTATAATATTACTAACACACTCTTATTAATTATTAATAACACTATATATCCAAGTATCTGTGAATACCCCCTCTAATAAATTCAACGCTACTTCTACTATTAGTTGGATAGAGTGGCAAGATGGAAGCCACTCCTCAGTAAAAGGCACCTGAACTGAATGCATAGCATCCTGTCTGGAGGAAACCAGGCACTGCTCATCACCTTGCCAATACTATTCCTGCACTGAAGCATGGTGGTGGCAGCATCATGCTCTGGGGATATTTGTCTGCAGCTGGAACTGAATAGACTAGTCAGGGTTGAGGGGAAAGATGCACTTGATGTCACACAATCACGGATGGAGGAATGTTAAATGCTGGAACAACTTCAAATATTTAGTACTGCATCCATCTGGCATCCACCATCATGCCTTGCTCAAACTTGATATGTTAATATACATGTCTTGTTAATACACATGTCCTTGCCATGAACACACTGACCAGTGTTCAAGCCCTCTCACGAGACACAGATGTGGACGTTCCCAACCTTTCTCCTGAGTTAATGGCACTTCATAATCAATTGACATACTGATATTCCATGGTTTCGGTTTTTAACTCCATTGACATGTCCAAATCTCATCGCCTCAATTAATGTGACAATGCTATAACATTCCAAACTTGATGCTCATCAAGGTAGCCTGATTTCATACATATTTCATCATCAGGCATACCAGTCAAACTAGAACGCACAGAGTGGTAAACATACACCCATGACTGTATAAAAAAAAATAAAAAATAGAGATGGAAAATATTGTTCTATTGCCGTCTGTTCTTTTCAAATTAAGCCAAAATCATCCGCCATGTTGGCAAATTTGCAACCAGAGTCTGCAAAGTAGAGAATGGAGGCAGAGCCACTACTCATTTGGTGAGACTGGCCCTCACCTTTACACAACTGGACAACTGGAGACTGAGACCACCCTCATGGGGCATAATGTCTGGGACTGTTCCAGTCAAGGCTGTCAATCACAGCGTAACCCTGCCTTCTCATTATAATCTTATTCTACAGCAGAATCAAACATTGATTTCTGGGGGAAACCAAAAAATGTGCCAACATTAGCACAGAAAACAACCTGGAGTTGGATCATGGAGATGAAAAGACAGTATAGAGATTAGATTGAACACCAGCTATTTTCCCATTGAAATGTGTATGAATGGACAGAACTAATCATCATACTGCACGTAGCTGTGCTAGAGCTGTGGAGGCCTCACTTTTGAGAGTCAATGCACAGGACATACATTTGCAGTCACTGAGGTACAATGACTGTGTGGAAACCAGCCCTCGACTGTATGTGTTACTGGTCCTTTTCTTGTGAGTGTGTGATCTGGTTTGTTTTCTAATCAAGAGTCATTCTCTAAGTAGTTCAGCTTTGTAATGCTGACAGAACAGAGACAGAGAGAGAGAGAGAGAGAGAGAGAGAGAGAGAGAGAGAGAGAGAGAGAGAGAGAAAGGGAGGGAGGAGCTGCCTGAGATTCAGTTGCTATGGAAACAGATGTGAACAGTTTTTATCGCCCGTGCTGTGATTTGTCTAGGAAGAGAGGAATAGAATTAGAGGGAGAAAGAAAGATCAGAAGGAAAGAACAGGCTGGAAGGAGGAGCAAACGAGTGGGAAAGAGAGAGACAGAGAAACAGAGGAGAGGAGGGAAGATGCTGCCATAGGGAGAAGGTGATGGAAGTGCACAGAGACTTAAAGGCAGTCAATGAAGCTGAAGGATCTCCGACAGATTGCTAGCTGGACTTCAAGCCCAGGCCGAGTCAGGGACCTCGAGCTTGCTCGTCTGGGTAGCAGCAGTTTTGAAAACAGATGTGGTCGCCTCCGTTTCTGGAGCCAGCCAGAGATATTCACTGACCTGAACACCCACTTCCCTTGTGCATTTGTGGCTCCAGCTTCACAAAGGCTGACCACACTAAGACACGGCCAAGCTTAAGGACAGCATTTACCGCAGCGGTGGCTGTCCAGTCACCTATTCAAGCATCCTGCAGGCCCGCTGTAAACAGCAGTGCTGATCCAATAATCACCTTTCTCTGTCTCTATGGGACTGAATGTAGCATGCTGTCTGAGGACATTTGATAGAACGTAGGTGGCGAGGAAAATGACCTATCAAGCCCACAATTGTGCTCTTCCATCGGTACAGTAGCGAGGACAACCGGACAGGTTTTACAGAATTAATTTTAGCAGAATGCTGGCAAACTGGCAACATTCAAAGCAGATTTTGACAAATTTGCTAAAGCTTTACCCAAAGGACTTCACAGCTAATGCACAAGCACTGTGTGCATTACAGATAGTGTGTTTATGAGGTAACAGTTGAGTATGTATAAACAGGTTAGAGGAGTGTAACATACACAGAAGTTTGAACTGCTATAGTACTGGTACCAGTGCATGGAATTCAGTACTGCTGCTAAATGATCCTAGTTCCAATCCTTTCCTCTCTTTTAAATAAAAAAGGCCATTTCAACTTAATTTATTTAGAATATTTTACACACCATAGAAAATCAAAATACTCTCTCACAAAACTATACTCGCTCTACAACCTTCATTACGGTCTGTAACCAGGACCTCGTGTGAGCAAGCTGTGACATCGCTCATGAAATCGATGGGTTCTATGGGAGAAAACCCAGTATATGAGGAAAGGAGGGCTTAGAGTACTAATAGATATGAACCCACGGTCACGGTCACACAGTGCTAAGCATTTTAATGCATTTAAATTATACAGCCCTACATTTCCTTCTGCACTTTCTGATGCATAATAATAATGAAACGATACTGAACTAAGAAATCAAATTTTCTGAAAAAATGATTTTTTTTTGTACAATTAATAAAATAAAATTACATTTAAAACTGTCATATTTTACATCCATAACAAAATATTTCTAGACATTTTTTGTTTTACATATTTTCCTGAGTTACAATAAATCAGAAATCCAGAATCTCTGATTATAACCAAATATTTAATTTTGTTTGAAATAATTATTAATCAGACAGTATCAACATCAAAAACAAATGGGCTTGAAAGATGTCACTTAAAATTTTATGAATAGAAATGATGGCAGTTGAATTAAATTTAAGTTTTTCAGGATATTCAAATTTTTTGAGATACAGTAATAACTAAATATTCCAATATATTTTATCTGAATGGCAGATAAAAACAATATATGATATGCCATATCTGACAGAATTAGGACCCCGTGACATCCTATACTTAAACTAAGTGAGTATAAAGAAGAAATAAAGATCAAATTCTAACGAGTCATCTTAATGCCAGTCTTATGTCTGTTTTAAATTGACTCAATCCATACTGTGCTCTGTTTATATCCCAATATAGATATAAATATCGATATATCGACAAGCCCTACTTACAGCAGCTGTTTTTCTCCATGATACAAATATAAGCCATTTTCCACACATACTACACTGGTCTATTTACTGTACACCTTAAACCGGCCTATTTTAACCATGCATCTCCTACATGCCCAGCCAATAAATTTGAAATCACACTCTAAACTGAGCTATTTTCACAAGAGTCAAACCTTGTCCAATAACTGAGCATGGGCAATTCAAAATGCCAGGCCGTATGGGGTGGTCTTGTTAGACATCAGACAGCTATTCTGTGTGAGTCCAGATGTAAATGGAGTGTTCACGGTTCGTGCACTTTCCTGTTTGATGGGACAAAAATGCAGGCAGACAAGTCGTCCCCTCAATGTCAGCACACTAATGACGGCTGTTACATCACATAACCTGGGGAAAGCAGAGAGAGACAGCATTGGGGGGACATGTTTTAGAAAAGACAGGCCTGGGAGGAGAAGCAGAAGGAGAGCAGTGGTCGGAGAGAGAGAATGGGAGCGAATGAGTGAGACGTGGAGATGTCATTTCTACTCAGAGTCAGAGCTGCTCACACAGTGTGACTGAGGAGCACGCTGACAGGCCACAGCATCACCTGGACTAGCCTCTCCTCTGGCACACATTACAGCAGTCTTCTGGAGCGTGAAAGCAATGGGATGCCTCTAGAGAGGATTTTGGATTCTCTGGGGGTCTTGGGCATGGTGCCAGGGAGACCACCCTACCCTCTCTTTTTCTCTACACTGACTGCCACAACCTACAGATCACGGGGTAATTCAGAAGGACACGTTACAGACTGAAAGTTGACAACAGTGCTGCACAGCGTGTCACTTATTAACCGGCAGGCGTACTATTCTGTTATCAGTATTATTATTCAGTAACAACCAGGGGTGTAACAGTTTCCTGGTTTGGATCAGGGATCAGTTTCTGGGCCATATGGGGAGCAGCAGTTTTCTAATAGAGCTGGTTCTGAATAAATTGGGTACAGTCACTTTGAATAAGCTGTTAATGCAAGTTACAGGAAGCTCTGTGACCAGTCCTGGCAGGTTAAATCACTGCAGGCTTCAGTGTTTCACTGGATTTAACACACTTGATTCAACACGCTAGGCCTTTGTGAGTTGAATGCAGGTGGAAACCAGTTTGACACCTGTGATGTAGTGCTTTCATAAACTGCAACTCTGAAAAATAAGTATATATATATATGTGTGTGTGTGTCTGTGTGTGTGTGTGTTATTTATTTGCTCCCAACTTTCACAACACCCCCACATTTATTAGAACTTTAAAAGCCTAAAATGTGACTCAGATGCAGCACGCCAGCTGCAAATTAGACCACAGTTGGAGAGGACGTTTGGAGGATAATGTCTTATTTGAACCTCAGACATTTGTTTGGTTTGCTTTTGATTGTTGAAGTGAGTGGGATCACCATGTCCAGATCCAAAGAGACTCTCTGAGAGGGGGTGAATCATTGGATTACAAGGCAATTTGGTGTCAAAGTGCCCATTAAATGTTCTGCCACTGACAGCCAGCCTGTGCTGCCTTCATTTGCAGTAGTGTTGTTAAAGAGGAACCTGCTCTGCACTGCAACGGTATCATCTTTAGCAATGAATCCCTTTTCTTTATGGGATCCAACAACGGTCAGGTTTGAGCATGGAGGCCTCATTATGAACACTTTAATCCTGCTTTTGCTGGGCCCCGAGTGGGCCCCCACTATGATCCTGGGGTCGCTGGTTCGAATCCAGGTTCATGCTGCTGCTCACCATCGGTAGCCGGGGTCCAGAGGGAGAGAAACTGGCTTGCTCTCCCTCAGGGGGTGGGTAGATGGCGCTCTTTCCACATCTCACAAGTGTGCTGCTGGTCAACGCAGGTGTCTGCTTTCCATTGTGTCAGATCCGGGGATCCGGCGTTCTCCTCCATGCACGATTGGCTGCCAGGCAATGATACAAATGGCGGCAGTTCGAAAAGAGGGAGTAGGCTATCGTCGCATGACTCAGAGGAAACATGTGGACGATCTCTTCCCCCCTAGTGTCGAGAGCAGGGCATGTAATGTGGGAGGCTACTAAGTGGGATGGGTTAATTGGCATGTCTACATCAGCAGGGGCGAAAAATGATAAAAATAAAAAAAATCCTGCTTTTGCTGCACCAAATGCTGGAGCCATCACATAACTACCCCTAGTAGTGATACGAGGAACATTAAAAGCTTACTGATATGTGCAGGACATCCTGCCTCTCGTGACTGGGCTTCCAACTGGTCCAAATGGTATTTTCCAGCTACACACAGCAAGGGTTTCCCAGGATCGTCTCTGGCTTCCCTTGCCTTGCCCAGTTGTCAGATTGATTGCCAATCGAGCATGTATGGGACCAGTTCAGACTTCAGCAACTTACGGGTGCGCAGGATCTACAGGCCCAGCTGCAACATCTGTGAGCACATGTGTAACAAGGTGCCATCCATGCCCGACCGTATCTCCTGGCTGAATCCAGGCTAGAGGTGCCCCAACAGGTTGTAGAGTTGTAAAAAACCCATGAAGGAAGCCAAATCCTTCAGTGAGTGTTTGTTTTCAGTATACTTTAGCTACGTCCCTTTAAGATTTCACATTTCCAGCATAGCTCATGCCGGCACAGGCTTTGCTGACAGATCCTGACAGGAGACAGTGAGCCATTGCCCTGAGGTCATCACAACCAAGGACTCCACTTCACATACCAGAAATGCTGCGGCATACATTCCTCACCTGTATACTTCAGGACAAAGAGCCAGGAAGGTCTCAGCTTCCCTAACACACTTTTATCTGTTTTATCTGCCTGTGACATGCGTCCTTCAACGGAAATCAGATCTGCATTTGGAAAAGTAATATCAGTATGAGGCAATCTTATTGTTCTGTGGGAAAGCATAAATACGGCAGGTTTCTGTGCATTAACAATGGCAGAGGAGGAAGAAATCGCCTCATTTATCTCTGAAGAACTAACGGAGAAAAGCAGCAATTAATAGCCTGGCTGCAGAACTACACCTGCTGCATCAGAATCAAGCACGCGTAGCTATAAAGTGAACTGCTAAGTCAATAAGCCACAAATCTTCCACAGGGGGGCTGTGAGCACACTGACCAGTCACACAGATGTGTCCACACAGCAGTGCGATGAATCAGCCGTTCTAATGAATCGCAAACACTGGCTGTGACCGAAATGGACCAGTGCTCCCTCATTAGTGCCGTGATATATAGGGCTGTGTGGTGTGGACACCACGTCTAATGAATGCATTCAGCTACTTTACGTTGTACTTATTGCTGACACATATGTGCCAATGCACACACAGCTTGTCTCGATCCCGTAGAGAAGTACTGTCAATAGAATAGAACTCTCTATAGCAGATGAACAAACATGGAACCTGTTGACACTATATCTAATGCCAGGTGTGGGCTAGAGGGGTATAAAGCCCCCAGCACTGGGATGTGGAGCAGCTGGAATGATGGAATGATGGTGATCCATCCAGTACTTTTGGGATTAGGCAGGGAGTTGGACATGAGTTGAGGAGGTAATCATCCAACACCCGGACCTCACACATGCCTGTCACTAAATGCAATCAAATCCTCCAATGCTCCAGAATCGAATAGAAACCCTTCCCTGGACAGTAGAGTCAGTTACTCAAATAAAAGCAGGATAAACTCTTTTTAATACCCTTGATTTCAGACAAAATGATAAGCAGGTGTTCCAGTTTGTTTGTCCATATAGTGTAGGTAATTAAAGGAAAGCAGTAAAGTAGTTCTATACAGGACTGCAAAAGGGTTCCTTTGTGTATATATAGGGTTGCAGCTGTAAAAGTTTTTGGAAATAGCATGGGATGATGATTATCATACTGGCGATATTTGTTTAATATTGATATTGAAAAAATGCAACTGAACAGAAAAACCCAACTTCTTTCTATTATAATATGGTTATTATATGGTTTAATAAACCAAACAATCAGTTGATTAATAGAGAAAATAATTAGCAGATTAATATAGAATTAATGGCTACAAAACAGCTCAAATGGGCTCCGTTTGATTATTTGTTTTCCAAAAGAGAGAATTTTTGATTAATTGTATATTAGTGGTTTTATTTAGCAATGTATCACAAGTGACTTTTCCTCTCACTGCCTCTCTTTCTCTCTCTCTCTCTCTCTCTCTCTCTCTCTCTCTCTCTCTCTCACACACACACACACACACACACACACATTGCTTCACTGCTTCTGCTACTTGGTTATCATTGCATTTCTCCATTAAATCTTCTGTTCTCTGTCTGATCTTTCTCGTATTTGATTCTAAAACTTTACTCAGCATATTAAGATTCTAATTCAAAAATATTGATACTGAGAGACAAAACTACACTGAGGAACAAATGTTTCTTGTGTGCCATGCAGACCACATTACACATTTATTTATTTTGTCTCCCTACCAACAACACAAATATACAGCACCCCTACTAACATGTTAAATGATCTATGATGACAGTGTCGACATTAGCACAAAAAGTCTTTTTAAATTCAATTATAAACAAAAAATTATATTTTTTATGATGAATTATATTTTTTTAGTATACATTTACTATTTTTTCAGTCAAACTAACTCTAGTGTTTGTTAAACATTTACGTAATTTACTTAAGCGTCACTGTAGAAGAAGAATATCATATTAGATATTCAGATATCATACTCTGAATATCTTGTATCGTTCCAACCCTTACTGATAGGTAACAATTGCAGATAAAATTGTAAATAAAGACAAAATAAAGATCTTTTCAAAAGGTTCTATAAAAAAAAAACAAAAAAACATTTACAAAACGTTTCCAAGCAGTACAAAGAAAGATAAGGTTCTTTATACTGTCATGGCTCTAAATAGAACCATTGCCTTTAGCAACCCCATTAGAACATGTGTTGTCTAGGCTAGACATTTAGGTTTTTGGTCCAAGACAGTAGCAGCCTGCAATTAGCAGTCGGTGTTTCAGCTGTGTGATGAGCAGGATTAGGGGGGTTTGTAATTGCACAGAGCTGCTGTTTTTATAGTGTTTCTCCAGAGAGCTGAGAGAGATTTTTTAGTGACTCAGTGTTTAATGTAATTGTAACATTGTGTAGTAACAAGTCTTTGGTCCACATGCAGCTGAAGTAGCCATCTAAGGTGTTCAGAAAGTATAAATATACTGTGCGATTGTGAGAAAATGCAATGCACTCAAAAACATTCCATTTTATAATTTGAAAACGAATAGAAAAATGTCCAGAGGCCAGTGGATCCATTTCCGTCACAGCTTTTCTCTCTGAGTGAGATGCAATGATCCACTAAAACAAGGAAAAGCTCAATTTTGAAGTGTCCCACAGATACAGTTAGAATTACAGGTCTTTTCATAGAAGATAATCTTTACTTGGGGGATTTAATCATCATTTAATCTTCATTTTAACTATATTGAAGCATAAACCTGAAGAAATGTCTTTTAAAACCATTTGCAAAATGTATTATTATACATTTATTATATAATTTACACTGGAAATACATAACAGTGTGTATTATTAGAAAAGCAAAGGAAAGATAGGACACCCCCACATTTATTACTAGTTATTGCCTAAAATCAGAATCAGGTGCAGCACATCAGCTGCAAATGGTTTGACCATGGTTGTGGTAAATTCAAAGAGCTCTCTGAGCCCTTCAGAAAGAAGGCTGAAGAAGGGATTTAAAATATCTCAAATCTCTCAAATATCTCAAACTTCTGTTAGAAATAAGCTCTTCCACTGTCCAAAAAATAATTTTCAAGTTGAGACCATTTAAAACATCTGCCAAAACTGTCCTAACAAGTTCAGCTCAAGAGCAGACCGCAAGAAGTTTCCACATCCATCTCACAACACAGTTAAAATGAAGATTAAATGTTTATATGTTTAAATATGTAACAAAAATCAAAGGTTTTCGTGGAGTGTCCTAACATTTACACATGACTGTGTGTATATATATATATATATATATATATATATATAGAGCTGCACCAAGAGCCCTTCGAGCTTCAAGTACAGCTCGGCTTGACCCTCCATCCCTCAGAATACAAGGTAAACATGCATCCAGACTCTTTTCTGTTCTGGCACCAAAATGGTGGAACGAACTTCCCCTGGGAGTCCGAACAGCTGAGTCCCTCACTGTCTTCATACGCAGACTGAAGACTCATCTGTTTCAGGAGTACTTAACTCCTGATAGCCTTGTCTATCAGCTAAGGATGTTCTAAGTAAACAGCAAAGCACTTTTGTAAGTCGCTCTGGATAAGGGCGTCTGCTAAATGCCGCAAATGTAAATGTAAAATGTAAAAAAAAAAAAAAAAAAAAAAAAAAAAAAAATATATATATATATGAGACATTGGAGAAGACATTCAGTGTGACAACTGCGCAAGCCCACATTGCGATACAAAACGATGTATTGCGATAAAGATGCTGAAACAATATATTGTGCTTCCCTAGCAGAAATTATTAGTTCCTAATATATATATATAATACCTTTTCCATGCAATCCTATTAAAACTGCAGGGTTTCACCTCAGCTGACACTCAAACTTTGCACTATGCAGTGCGACCAGACCAAAGCTCAGCATCAGAAACCCCCTACTGCTGAGCTGTCTCTCCCCTGCTGTAAAAAAAATAAATAAATAAACACAGAGAGAACCTGTTCTCTCCGTGTAAAGCGTCAGGATGACCTCTACGTCCTAAAACATGATATCCCTTTATTTTCAGACTCTTTCAGACCATCTAAAATTGCTTCTTCTACACTGCTTCATACCTACACTCAGAGGTCATTTTCATCAGCTACATTTACTGTGTACAGTGGGTCAGTGCCCAGTCATGGGCATATGAGTGGTCATTTTGCAGTGCTGGATCAGCACTGACACTGCCACGGAAGTGTGTGTAGTGCTGCAGTGAGTGTATCCAGCACAGTAGTAGGTCTGAGGTTTTGACAAACAAAACAAGGTTGAGGTCACTGCTAGATCTGCCAGCCAAAGGTTACAGCTTAGTGTGGTGCTGTGGTGGGGATCTGACCGCCTAGAGCATGACTAACACAAACTGCATGTCAACAAATCAGCTACAATGTCTAACCACACATCGGCAAGGTGGCGCAGGTAAGGAAAGGTGTCCAATAACATGGTCTAATCAAAGTTTCAAATGACACACGTTCTATGTGCAAGTATTGATGTGTCCTCTACAGCTGTTCTGTGTTCAGTACAGTAAACACTGAATATAGTACTTAAATACAGCTGTTCTGTGTTCAGTAAACACTGAGTATACTACTTAAATACAGCTGTTCTGTGTTCAGTAAACACTGAGTATACTACTTATAGACTCTACTATACTATACAGAGGATATTACTTCACCTATATTGTGTAAGAACCCCTCATGCCATCAAACCAGCTCTGATCCACTGAAGTCAGGATTCTAGAAGACCTTGCCTGCAATTTTGCAAACAGTATCTCTTCTGTGGGATGAAACCAGACAGAGTAGCCTTCCCTTCCCATAAACGTCCATGAGCCTTGGGCACCCATGTCCGTGTTGCAGTTTCACTAGTTGTCCTTCCTTTGAACACTTTTGTAGGTACTGACCAATGTTTCTTAGAAAGATTCAGGGCTTTTGAGGAAACACTCGCCACACCCAGCAACCACTCAGCTCCCACGTCCGACAATGAAATGGACATATTCATTGTCATACATAGAGGGAGTACAAATGAGTCCACTCTTGATGGAAACGTCAAAAAGTCAACGAGACAATGGATAAATGGCTGAGAATGTCGATGTCAAACACCAATGTAGACTGTCTGCCAATGTCAATATCATGTATCAAATATTGTTCAGATCTACTTGGTCAAGTCCAAACGACAACAGTATTCCTGTATTAATAAGGCTCCTCCAATACACATAGGTGTAATATCTTATCCACCTGGCCGCCGGATCCATGAAGAGTCCTGGGGATTCCAAACTTCTTTCATTTAAGGAGGCTGGAGGCCACTGTGCTCATTGGGATCTTCTGTACAACAGGAATTTTTCTGTACCCTTTCCCAGACCTGTGTCTCGATACAATCTTGTCTCGGAGTTCTACAGACGATTCATTAGACTTCATGGCTTGGTTTGTGCTCTGACCTGCACTGTCTACTGTGGCAGGTTTGTGCCTTTCCAGATCATATCCAATCAACTGAATTGACCACAGGTGTCCAATCAAGCTACTGAAACATCTGAAGCATGATCACTTAAAAAACGATGCACCTGAGTGTCATGGCAAAGGCTGTGAATACTTCTGCACGTATTTATTTTTAATACATTTGTAAAGATTTGAAAGAAACGTTTCTCATTTTTTGTCAGTGTGGGGTATCGTGTGTAGAACTGTGAGGGTGGAAATGAATGTAATCCATTTTGGAAAAAGGCTGTAACATAACAAAATGTGCTGAAAGTGAAGCACTGCAACTATTAAAGCTATACTCGCTTCATACACACATGGTCTCAATATTACTCACACTCACTGTATGAAAGTACACACTTCTGCACTTCTTCTTTATCCCAGCAGGATCTCTTCAACGCTACCTTTGGCCTATATGCCACAGCATAGAGGGTCTTTCACAGCAATCCAGCCAGCATGATTGTGAGTGTGCAGAAGAACTCGAAGCGGAGCAGTGAGTCTGAGAAACTTCAAGGCATAATGCAGATTAGCGTGTATGAGCTGTCCCGTGTCTGTACCACTAGTCAGCATTAACATCAGACTTCTGTGTAAGCGGCGCATCTATAATTTGCGCTTGCCTGAGCTTTCATAACGTCACGTGTAATGAGAGACTTCCAGCACGGATTTGCTGAACTCTTGCCGTCTGTAATCTACACAGGATGAGTTCCTGTTCCCCTGCAAGTGCAAATGCTCAGGTTTGATTGCAAGGGGTGCAAAAACACGGTGACGTCAGAACCCTGCTGATGAATCCAATGGAGAGGGCGCTCTAAATTTGGCTGGTAACGCTTCGTGGAGCTAAACGCGCCACCTGAAGAGCATGTGAGTGTTAACTGGAGCACCTGAAGCCTATTTTACACTATCACAGAGTGTTGAAATGCTGAGATGTTCCACAAGCGCCTGAGAAAATAACAGGAGAAGCTTAATGAGGGCAGCAAGTGAGACAGTGGAAACTGCAAAGTTGAAATATAATAAATGAAGTTTTTATATATATATAAGCCACCACAACCGATTTGGCCATTTGAGGCATGGGCCCGGCAAGACCCCTGAAACCATCCTGTGCTATCTGGCACCAAGACATTACAGCAGATCCTTTAAATCTTAATCTGAGTTGTGAGGTGGGGCCTCCATGAGCAGTTTGGATGCATTTTAAGGGTACAGGTCAGCTTTGGACAGCTTTGGCCCTAAAGGTTACAGAAGCAACTTGGGACCACTTGAGTCCATAAGGTTGCTGGTGTAATCATCTGAACCATTCAAATGTGCCTGGATAAGGATGGGTCAATATATAAATATTGATATATCGTGATATATTTTGTACAATATTTTTTAAAAATGGCCATATCGTGTTACACAGGTTACCATCTGTGTATGAAAAAGAGCACGAGTGGATCATTTGTGTGGAAAAGATTTGGTTTCCAGAGGCATGATGCTCTACAGGGTGCACTCTTGTTCAAATGATGTCGTAAACGATGTCGTAAATATAGCAATTAAAGGTCACTATTTAAGTGTACAGTATGTTTTTTGTGTTATAATTAAACACTGGTAATAATACACTTTACGTTTTCAACATATCATATTACAGTATTTCACCACTTCTCTTCAGCATATGGAGAGAAGAGTTTTTCAGTCATATTACCCAGCTCTAGCCTGGATGGGCATCAGATCCACTGGATGAAACTGTAACATCCCTGTGAATAATCTGCATGTGACACTGCCTTTGGCAGAGTCTCTAAAGATAATCAGTTTTGCATCTTTCTTAAGCAATGGCGAACTCTATTGAACAAAAACTCAATGTCAATTCTTTGGCGAACTGTATTCAGTCTATGTACCTGGACTTTAGTGTAAATCCTAGATTAAGGTTAATATCAAAATTTGCTTTCTGATCACATCCACGCACACACACACACACACCACCTCCCCTCACATAAAATACCCCAGAAAGCAGAATAATCAGGTGATGTTGCAACAACCGGGGCCGAAAATGCTTCAATCCTATACAGCCAGAGTATTCAGATAAGTGTGACTGCAGGGTAGGACAAAGCATATGACCTTCAACATACTACATAAATGTACATCCAGTTTTATGTACTCAAAAGTGTTACATGTAGGCCTAATAATCAATGTTAATAATAACAATTTCACATATTTGTGTGCACATCTGCACCACATTTATCTGAATAAAAGTCATATTTTCCTGCATATTCAAACCTGACTGCTTTATAATAAAGCAAAAGTATTTCGTATCCAATTACTTGATTAATCAACGTAATAATCCGTAGAATAATATAATCGATAGATGCAACTGCAAGTGTCAAAGCAAATAAAGTGTAGCTTAACTATTCGTTTCAACAGCAGGGACATGAACCGCACCACAATGCAGGGGCAGAGAGAAAGGTTCAGGCAGTGTAAGCTTACAAACCTCCACTTATGACCCGACTGCATGCGCTGAAACAAAGCAATCTTTGTTTCAAGACACAGTCCTGCAAGTTAAGAATGGAGATTATTTTACCCTTGGAGAAAAGAGCCAGACCGGAGAGAAGTGCACTGGGAATATGCAGAGCTCAGCGGTAGCAGGCCAAATTGCTGAGGATAAACATACACATTTTGGGTTCCTTTAGAAGAAGCTCTTGTGGACACAAGGCAGGTGGTTTGTTACAGGTACCAGGTGGAATTAGGAATCTCAATGGGGATAGACGGGAGAGCCTCCCCAGGCAGGCCTCGATTGTGTGGCAGAAATACAGCGTCAGCATTACTACTGTAGAACAAGGTGTTGTTTTTGTAGTAGCCTGAGTAAGAATGGACTGCAGCAGCAGAAGAGAAAAGGATATGAGCACGATCTCCGATGTGGCTCTGTCAGCTATTTTCAATCCTAGTGCTGAAGGACGGTCTTTTACAGTCAGGTATTGGATACGGTTTCTGTGCAGCTCGATTTGGCAACTCTAATACATATAACCTGATATACCGTATCACACAAAAGCTCCAGACTAGAGGACTGTAAATGTACTTTGGGAGGCTTCTCTTAAGATGCGTAACCTTATCTGTCTGAACCGTCCACTCCACTTTCTCTCCAGTATCACTTAATAGTGCACAGAAAACAGCAAATATGAGCATGGTCTTCAGAAACGTCGCAAACGTGTCTGACACTCGGGTTTGGGCACCAAGCAGCGCAAATAAACCTTTGTTAAATGAATCATAAAATGCTGAAGGGTAAGATTTAACATTTTGGGGGGACAAATATCTGGGGCCTGTGATTTCCATTGTGATGCGTTTTTAGGATGCCTATCAAAGCATAGAAAAGGAAAGAACCCCCCCCCCAAAATAAATAAATAAATAAATAAACGTGAATGAATTAATGTTATACACTGATCAGCCACAACATTATGACCACCTAGTTGTCTCTACATTCACTGTCCACTTTATCAGCTGACCATTACAGGAGAACTTTATACACATCTGTTTCTCTGCATACTTTGCCTCTTTTCACCCAGTTTTCTTTTCCGGACCAACCCGAAACATCCAGCCAACTACGTCATGTCGGCTGCATAAGTGCTAACCTCCTGAACCTTTATGTTAACCCAGTTATTAAACTTTAAACCTAAAACTGACGATTAGCTTTCAAAACCATGAAAGGAGGCAGCTGTGGCCTAAAGGTTAGAAACCAAAAGGTTGCGAGATCAATCTCTAGAACTTCTGTCTGTGGCTGAGGTGTCATTAAGCAAGACACCTAATACTCCCCAGTTGCTGAGGTGGCGGAGTCTGCCCTAATCACTAGCGTTTGTCTTTACTGTGTCATGGATAGCTTAGATTTGATTGTACTGCTGCAAAGGCTGCAGAATAATAATAATTAAATAATAATTAAAACAAAACTGCAGAATAATAATAATTAAATAATAATTAAAACAAAACTGCAGAATAATAATAATTCATATGTAATATAGACATGAAAAATGTGAGCCCCCTTGAAGACCCTTACACTTTAAGGGGGTGACTCAACATACACATTAACCCTGTGTTGAAAATACACATGAATGCATGTTGTTGTGAAGCTACAATACTGTTGTTGTTGAGTTTCGGCTTTATGTTACTGTAACTACATGGTATGTGACCTATAAAAAAAGCAGCTGCTCAGTCACTCCCACAGTGACTCATGCAGCCGGCCTCAGGCTCACTCTGGAGTGATGCAACCAGTAACGCAGTACGTCTTCAGTGTGGTGAAAATTCATATACTGTTCCTGTGCACAAATCTGATGTGACAGCTGGGTGTCGGGACGCAGAATGCTGGATGAGCTCTCGGTTTCACTTTGGTTACAAGCCACAGGGAACCGCGGTCTCTCAGATAAGCAACAAGGGGAAAACGGTTTCCAAACGTGATGAGGATCAAGGCGTTTTTTGCTTTTGGAAAATGCAGGAGCAATGCATTCTGATGAAAATGGAAGTTGTCAGATTCTCCATGGCATATTTCATCTCATGCAAGGCTCGTTTGAGTTATAGTGACATCTTTCCACCAAATTTATATCCCCGGATCAGGAATGAGGTCGGATAGAGAAGAGAATTACAGGAGCATTTGAGCCGTGGCCTACAACAGCATCGCCCCCAGAGCATTTCGGCACTGACCAAATATCATCAAAGCTTTATCATGATGTTTAATGCCTTTGTGAGAGCATTTGGCCCAGAAGCATCAGGTTAGGCATCAGGAGCCATGTTTAACTTTCAGAACCCTAGGCCAATTATGTGGGAGGTTTTCAATGAGAATTATAAATCTGACCATGTTGTGACAAAAATATTAATTTATAAATTTATTTATACACTTTTTTGTGTTTTTGTTAAGACTAAAACACTACATATCTCAAAATCCTGATAGGACATCCAGAGCGTTTTTGAGTGAAAATGCAATATTTTTGATTATCTTTAATGATTAGATTGACAAGGATATACATTCTTCAAAATATCAAAAAAAAAAAACTACAACCTGAATATCCTTTATTATTTTCATTATTGATGTACGTATTGATATTATCCCTTCTCAGGATTTTTGCTCTGAAATTTGAACACAAATGTGAACAAAGCAAAGAAACCCTCCTTTCCTCTTTTCCTCTGTAACCCAATATCTAGGTCAGTGACTCCCTCTTGCTGATTAGTCGGAGTCTGCATGCAGGTTGAATATGTGGACAGAGCAGTAAACATGCACTGGAAGCTCCTTTGGCATTTAAACTGGGGTTTAATTCAGTTGAAAACAAGTGAATTTAAGCTGTTTTCTGAGCTGGATTACTCACTAATAGTTTATCACACAACTGCCTCGGTTAGATAGGATAAGTCTTACAGTTTGTTATGATATGTGTACCATGTCCGTAGACATGAAGCCTAGAAAATGACATGTAACTGTCCGTAAAGTGCCGATTTGCAACGGCCATCAGATGAATTGATAAAATGCTCTGGTTCATTAACTTGGTGGTAAATTTAATGACAGCTGGAAAATCTGTTAAACAACAGAACAATCTGTCATCCAGGCTGAGAGTAGATTGTTGGTTTTATAAAAACTAAAAAATGAATTACAGAATTTCCGAACTATAAGAAAATCCTGCACCTCATTATAAGACGTTAAAAGCGTGGAAAAAAAGTAGCGACTTATAGTCCGGAAAATACGGTATTTATACAAATTCAACGAATATTGCAGAATTCAACTAATGAGTACGTGAACAAATAATAATATATTCTGGACTCATCTATTACTGTGTTGTACCTATCTTATAGGCCAGTCTGACTGACCTCCCTATTCTCTATTCAATAAATAAAGTATTTCACATCAGTAGTTCACAACCAACAAAACATATTATTCCAGAATGTTTTAAGGCACTGGGAGCTGAATGGTCAGGTCAGATTGGATTATAATATGTTAAACACACTGTAACAGCAGCATGGAACACAGTTCTGGGCCAGCGATGTTTCAAGCAAAATTCATATAAAAGAGTCTTCATATTATGTGTATTAAATGTTTTTAATTATAGATGCAACCCAAACACACAGAAATGAAATGATGTGAAGAGGGAACGTTATGAACATTATGTGATCAGTACCTACACCTTAACCTAAACCTAACCTAAACCTTACTCTTACCCTAACCCTCACTTCAAAATGATAAAGTGATTAGAGATTATATTGTAGTTATTAAGATGCTGTACGGCATATGAACAACAATAATCTGACTGGCATCAGATGATACTCAGCAATAAGGCTCTCAGATTGTATCAGAGGACAAAACCTAGAGCAGGACAATATATGGAGACTATTAACAGTAACTACTAATTATAAAAACTGCTAATAACAATGAAAATGTCTGAAAATGACTTTCTGCAGTTTACTGAATTATATGATGACTATGTTTTTAATTCCACAAAAAACACGGTAGAAATTCATAGTTCATAGTTAAATGAATCATATTATTATGTTCCAGCATTTCTGTGGAACAAGCCGCTGTGCACTACTCTTTAACAGGCATGTTTCAGCTTCATTACAGCAGCTCTGTAACAGGAATGCTGAGGCTTTAGGTAACCAAAGCCAGTGTTTACTAATTCTGCTTTGAAAAATTGATTTTGCAATAAAATTATGTCCTGCTGCGACTAAAACACCCCAGTTTACATACGCAATAGCAGTGTGTTTACTCAGGCTGTTCCATAAAAAGGCACCGATAATGTTATCTATTCAGTTATTCAGCCTGAAACATATGCTCTATATTCATCTTCTGACCTTCAGAAATGCCAATACCCGATTCACGTCCAGCACAAACTCTCAACATTCTCATACGATTCAAATTCAACCTGTTTTGCATTAAACTCCCACAGCACATTCCAGATGACCAACTCAACACTCATCACAACACAAACCTGTGTGCAGACTTACCTTTAAATACACACATATAAACATGCATGAACCCAGGAACAAACTGGCTGCTTTGTACATAACCAACATATACAACGTCATAAAAATGATGTCATTGCTAATGAAGAGCTTTAATTCAGTCTGCAAGGAAATTCGTGGATTTCTTTGTATCACTGCAAATTATAGTTTGTAGATGATCTGTTGCAAAGATTCCAACAATATTCCAAGAAAGCAAGTCCAAAAAAGATACTAAAATTAATGTCTTATTTCACATAAATCCTTATAACCAAGGAAGTGACCCTAACAAAACATCACCAATTTCTTAAAGATCTTCCCATATTATCAGGAAATGGCCCTAAATGCCATAGCAACAATTACACATAAACATAAATCCTAAAAAAATACATTGTAATTAAATGAAATGCAATAAATAACGAGACGTTTTTTAATTCAACAGAAATATTCCCATATTCCAAGAAAACCACCCTAAACGTAATAATAAAAATCTCACATTTCATATAAATCTCAATTTCAAGAAAATCAGAAAAATAGAATTTAGCAGATATTCCAAGGAAACTTGAGTCTTTATTCTTTAATTCTTATTTTCACAGTCACAATTTTCCTCTTTTATGAATTTTAATTAAGTTCAAAATATGTTCAAATATAAATAAAATGGTCAAAATATAATAATTTGCACAATATTGGAAAAACATTGTCTATATTGGCTTCTGAAATATTTATTTGCAATATTAAAAGAATACATGACTTTTCACAAGTCTACAGGTGTCAATTATCCTGCCTGATATTAATAATGCATTCTGTGTATATAGTGCTGGAGTAAAATATATAAAACTAGATGAAATGTGATGGAAATAAGAATAGAGTATTGTATTAAAAAGCAAAAGCAAAGTTTGATTCTATTTGCCTTATGGGACAAAGTGCGTCCAGCAATGTGACAACTGCACATGCGTCCATCATGATGACAATGCTGAAATTACTCATTTTGCAATGCTGTTTTTCATTAATTATAACAGAGGTAAATTGGTTCATTATGGTGAACTATAAACAACATAAATATTCTTAAATAAAAAGAAAATTAAAAAAAATAATAATAATAATAATATCATATGTTATCCCCTACACCTGAGTCACCTCTCGCACAACTCATACAGACCTCATTTCCTTCTATAGCACATTCCAGAAGGCTGAAATGTTTACTAACTCATCAAGTCATCACGTCATAACCTTCACATTTTACTCCTTCAGACCATGCTGATCTATTTTTCTGATCTTAATCAGAAAATTGCATAATCCCTCAATTATAGCTAGAGTCCAGTACACAAGCCACAGCTGGAGCAGCTGGTGAACTGCACAGAGCGATGGTCTCTGGAGAAGCATGAAGAAATGTGTACACACATGCACATACACATTCTCATGCACACATACACACATCCAACAACAAACATGACCCCCGCTGCCCCGGCTGCCGCCCTGTGGTTTTGTGGCTCTGGCAGCTCTGTCAGACCGCCTGCTAAGAACAGTGGGGCTGATGGCCTGATTAAAACAGACAATGTGACCACCAGCAGCTGGCCGCCACCTTACTCCAGCTACAGAGACTGGCTCAACAACTGGGGTTAAGATACCTAGAAAAGCAGCCACTGATAAAAGAGTAGTATATAAGCAGTGTGTGTGTGTGTGTGTGTGTGTGTGTGTGTGTGTGTGTGTGTGTGTGTGTGTGCTCGCTTCTATACACTTCTCAAGTAAGTTACACACATAGACACACATTTACATGGGCTGCATGAGCTGCCATACAGACGTGCATCAGTGAGCCCACGTGGTGGTGATGAGGAAGATGATGATGATGTAAATGTTGACAAAGAACTGCAATTCATAGATTTCTTTGCACAAATCAAAATTCTATGCTGCAGGTAGTAAAGATCTGCATGTGGTCTTCCAAAAAAGGTTCCAAGATAATTACATGAAGTGCTCTTTCATAACCTGTCAAAGAAATGATCCTTAACACCATATGAATCTCAAATTTGCACACATATAAATGTTCTCAAATTCAAGGATAATCATCCCAAAAACCATATATACTCTAAAAAATTAATATAGCATCAAATTACAAAAGAATTACCTTAAAATACAATAAATAATCTCAAAGTACATATCAATCATCTCAAATTTCAAGATAATTATCCTAAAAACATATAAATAATATATATAAATAAAATATAAGATAACTCTACTAAAACCATTTCAATAATCTAAAACTTCTTTAAATTATTATCATGAAGGCCAATAATACTGATTGTCATTTAAATCATCTCAGACTCCATGATAATTATTCTAAGCCTGAAAGAAATCTCAAGAAAATAACGTACCCTTCCTCCAGCATTTAGCATGATGCCTTGTTGAATGCTTAGAATCTATAACCTTGATATTACAGTTATATTGTTGTTTAACATGATTATATAGTACAAGCCTAATTTAGATCTCTAAAAGGTCATTTCATCTTTTCACCTGTTTATAATCTCACCTGAATCATTTATATTCAACAACGTAAACATGCGCAGCTTTAGAAAAACAACCCGGAGAAGAGAATGGATCTGGTGCTGCCAGTGATCTGATATAATGTGAAGTGTTTTCTGAGGCAGTGACCTTGTGTTGCTTTTCCACCATGTGAGTTTCCTAAGAAAGACAAGGCATATTTCATCCGGGAGAAATTATAATAAATCAGGGTCAAAAAGTTATCTTTTTACCAAGGGCCAAAATGCCCCCTTGGGTTTGATTCAAACGGGTAACTGTGACATTTATGAGGGCATTTTTAACCTTCCTAAAAACAGCCCAGCCTATTACAGTCATCAATTTATCACCAGCACTCAAATGAGTACTCATTTCATTGAAGCAGCTCCTCGGATACACTCATCAAACACTTTATTATGAAGCTAATATTCAGCGAGGCTTCCCTGTGCTCAAGAATCAATTTTGTTTGTTTGCGGGCATGGAATCCACAAGTGATTGAGAACGTTCCTTTAAGACTGTGGTCCATGTTGACATGCACATGCCTGCAGATTTCTCTGTCTTTCCCATTCTGCCACATCCCACCGTTTACATGTTCCGCTGGACTTTGGATACAGTGAATGCATTCCCCACATCCTTACACCACCTTCACCAGCCTGGAGTGTTCACACAAGGCAGGTTGGGTCCATGGATTCATGCTGGTGCCCACCAACTACCTACTGCCTTCCCCAGCAAGATCCAGACTCATCATACCAGGTTACACTTCTCCAGTCTTCAAGTGTCCAGTGTTGATGAGACTGTGTGCGCTGCAGCCTCAGCTTTCTGTTCTTGGTGATATTTAGAGTGATATTAACGATGCACTCTGTGTGTCTGAAACTGTTTGCACTGCTTTGCAGTGACGATGCTGAAAATATATCGTGCAGCCCTGCCGAACCAGTCACAATTCTGTTGACCCTCTTTCATCAATAAGGCATTTCTATCCACTCCCTGGATGCTTCTTCTTTATTACACCATTCTGAGTCAACAGTTGAAGTAGTTTTGCATAAAAATATCAGAAGATCAGCAGTTCTAGAAATATAGAAGGGTCTGGACAGACCATATTAAAGTAAAAGTCACTAATACAAATGGAGCAATAACACAAATCACCTAGTTTTTTTCTGATCCAAACAATTAAAGGAAAACTAATTTAATTTTGTAATATTTGCTGCTGCTAAAGGAAAAGATGCTGGGCTTTAATTTCTCTTTCTACCAGCATGGAAGTTTAAAACATTTTTGTTAGTTAGGAAAAACAACCTCAATCTAAATTTAAAAGCTAATAGCCACCTCAGAGATATTTAGTAATTAAGAGATTCATAATACATTTTTTTTTTCATTAATCAAGTTATTTCAATCAGTCATCTGTTGCAGTCCTATTTTAGACATACCACCCTTGCAGATACAGGGGCTGGACAATGAAACTGAAACCACAATAATTGATTGGTCTCCTTTTGCGGCCAATACAGCTTCAATTCGTCTTGGAAATGACATTTTTGGATACAATCCGGGTTAAGACCCCAACATCCCTTGCAGACAGCTTCCTCTTGCGTCCACAGTTAATCCTGTTGGATGTGGTTGGTCCTTCTTGGTGGTGCTGACATTACCCTGGATACCGTGGCTCTTGATACATCACAAAGACTTGCTGTCTTGGTCACAGATGCGCCAGCAAGAAGTGCAACAACAATTTGTCCTCTTTTGAACTCTGGTATGTCCCCATAATGTTGGGTGTGTTGCAATTCTTTGAGCAAAACTAAGCTCTTACCTGCTAATTGAACCATCACACTCTGCTCTTACTGGTGGAATGTGCAATTGATGAAGATTGGCCACCAGGCTGCTCCAATTTAGCCATGAAACCTCCCACATTAAAATGACAGGTGTTTCAGTTTCATTGTCCAGCCCCTGTAAGCCTGTCATGATAACTGTTTTTGTTTGGACAATATATTAATAACTGTGATCAATAATATTTGTCAATATTAGACATTAGTTCATTTTTCAACCAATTGCCACTTACATAATGATAATATAGTAGTATAATAATACACTTACACCCTTATAGACAACAGTTAAAGTTTAAAATATTAAGAATAGAAAAATGGAATTGAAATATAACAAATATAAATAATATAAAATAACTTTTTTAATAGTGTCAGCATACAGAAACATTCATGTTAATGGGCTCTCCTTCCTAAAAATATATAATATAATATTGAAATCAGAAAAAAAATGATTTAGGTCATGTTAATTTATTGTACAATAAGTTGATGACATAATTATTATAACAGGCCTACTTGCAGAGGAAGCCTGAAACATTGAAATGTCTCATGCTTGTTTTTAAACAGAGGTTCCTTTAAACACCAAACTGTCCTACAATAACCCATGACATTCTCAGGGCAAGGCGTGAACTTTACATTGCACATGTGACACAGGGATAGCCACTCTTCTGTCTGCATGCCAAATACTGCACCACTCTGAGGGTCAGAGCTCATCAGCTGACACCACAGGGCACAGAGGTGGTATGAAATGAATCACTTTTTTTTTTTTTTTTTCCACCCAATTTCTTCACCCCTACTAATTTGGATGTGCCAATTACCCATCCCCCTAAGTAGCCTCCCACACTACATGCTCCACTCTCGATGCCAGGGGGGAGAAATCGTCCACATGTTTCCTCATGAGTCATGTAACGATAGCCTACTGCCTCTTTTTGAACTGCCAAAAGGATCCTGACCCCAGGATCATAGTGGTAGCGTCTTAGCCCGCTACGCCCCTCGGGGGGAAATGAATCACTATAATAATAATGTTAGCACGAGTGTGTGCGAGTGTGTGTTGGGGAGGTCCTCAACTTCCTCAATTACCAAAATATGTCTTAGATATGCACTGATTTGGAATTTCAGGGTTAATATCAATAACCAGTGAATAACAGATTGCTGTGGCTGATCCCAATAACAAATCCATTACAGCATGTTTGTTATAATCATTATAATGTTTGTTATTATCATTATAACGCAGACCAGCAAGCTTACAACAACAGCTAGTGTATAGCAATATCAGAAGACAACCAGAAGATCACTGGTTGCTGTCTGCACTGTTTAAACAGGGTCCAGGTCCTTCACATTACAGCTTATGAACAGTTTCTACCCATGGCCCATACGTGAACTGAACACTGCCAAACACTAAGGCTGTGGCTGAAATAGATCCCTTTTCCTATAGTGCTATTTACTAAGTAGTGTAGAAACACAGATGGACACTTCCTCATCAGCAACATGCATCATTTCATACTGTGTAAAAAAGGTATGAAACTGTTAAACATGGTGGCAGAGCCCCAGGCCTTCCGGGTGAGAGTAAGCTGTGAAAGTTTGGAAATGGGCCTCCATAGGGAACCACAGTAAGTGAAACCCTGCTGGATGCTGGGCTGCCTTTGCTTCTTAACACATCTGGCACTCTCGATCCATTTAATATCTACAGGGGCCTGACTGCCAGCCAGTGGCATACACTGATCTGAGATGATGTGAAGTTGGTATCAGATTCAGTGACCCTGTTTTGTTTTGCGGTTGGGGGGACATCTACTCTGGAGACTCTGCTGCTCCACTGCTTCTCTGAGTTTAACTGAACAGGAGAGTGTGCAGAGGACTGAGCTCTCCCTAAGGAACCGATACGGAGACTGTCACAGTTACATAACGTATCCATATGTCAAGAATATAGGAAGCAATTTTTCCTACAAACAAGTCAGGTGAAGAAAACAGCCTCAGTGTAAACAACACTGTCAAAAACAACACCTCGCTGTTCTAGACTGGATCGATGAGACTAACATGAACAGTTTTATTCTGCACAGAACCAAAGAAACAAGGCTGACTTACAGACTAAAAATATGTCAACATTAATTGCAACTGCAATAGATTTCACAAAGTGGTTTTTAAGTCACAGATCAGATCGTTTTTCAGAGCAGCATAAAAAAACACGAGTACCTTAACTTTCCAAACTTGCTTTCCAAACAATGTGCATGAAGCTTTGTTTTGAACGTGGTCTTAAATTAAACCAAAAATATGTTTAGTGTTTACATACAGAAAAGCTTTTGTCTACAAACCCTCTCCGGCATCAGTGTTTGATACTGGGAAAACAAAATGTTCCCATACAGGATAAATGATAGTAGCTAACGAAACTCTTTCCCACCACATCGACTGTTGTTTACTGCATGTTTATGTGCTACGTTCATGCAACACTGCAGCTTTGCATTTTCCCAATATATTTCCGCATCAAGAATGAGAGATAAAAATAATGTTATAATATTAAGTTATAAATTCACCCTCTTAAGTGAAATATATAGATTTAATTTTAACAAACAATGACAGCAACATTTCAGGTTATGAACACTTTGACAAAACTCGCTGACTTTTAACTCTGTATAGCTCTGCCTGTCTGCTTTTGAGATGCTTAGCTAAATTGTCGATAATTTGACCCTGGTCGTCAGACTCAAACTCAAAATATTTCCATAACTTTTGGAACATTTTCTGTAACTTTTGGATTTTTTTTTTCAATAAGCCACAATCAACCACGTGATCCTAACAGCGTGGCGCAGCGTGAAGGAATGTACCATCACCAATGGGTTCCGAAATGCTGGACTTTATATGTTACTACGGGTTATATATGTTACTTTCCAGTTTATTTAAAAAACTTTGAGGGTGTGGCTTATATTCAGGTGAGCTCTATAGTCCGGAAAATACGGGGTGTGTGTGTGTGTGTGTGTGTGTGTGTCTATATATATATATATATATATATATATATATATATATATATATATATATATATACATTTAGTGTATATTGTGTATCACAGTAACATGTATCACAATATGATTAAATATCATCATATTGCCCAACCCAGTAGAATATAAATCTGAAGGGATTTGAACCAAGCTCCCAATGATTCAGCCCTGAAGTAAAAGGTAAAAGTAATTCACTCCATTGTATTACATTGAAAATTACTAAAGAGATTTACATCGTTCATTTGAAAAAATTAGCAAAGCAACATCACTCCCTCTAGACCTCCAACAGTTCCAGAAGCAAAGTCCCATCACAGGGAGTGAGAGATAAGCCTTTAACTGTAGGAAAACATCCATTTGATCTCCATTCAGTGTGGTGTGAGAAAGCTGTGTGAGAACGAAGAGGCAGTGACAGCTGATAGAGGCTTAGATGGAGGACTTTTCCCCACAGCTCAATTCCAAGCTGGGTAATACTGTTGGTCTTGCCAAGGTCATCTGACAGATGGTTAGTAATAAGTGGTTATGTCTTCACAGTTCTATTACGGAAGGCAGATAAAGACAGAGCCATCTTCGCAGCTGCAACCACAACACAACTAATAACAGTCTCTCTTTGGAGATGACACTGCTCCGTAATTACCATAGCACCAAGCTACTAAATAATGACAAATTCAGCCTGGCAGTCGCCTGCACTGGGCAGTAAAAATGAAAGGTCATATTTGTTCCCTTTCGTTGTGCTCTCGCCAGACGAGCACACAGGGGTAGAGCTGCCTGTTTATCTCATGTGATTAATTACACACTCTCCGTATCTCTAAGCCATAAAAGAGGGAGTTACTCTTGAGAAAGTACACACCCACCCACACACACATTCATAGTCTCTAATGAGTGTGAGACACAGACATATGAGGTGTGTTCAAAAAGAATCCGTACTTTATTCATAAGAAACAAATAACATATTGTTGCACTGGTCTCCTTCAAGGTAGTCCCACTGGGTTGCCACATACGTCTCCCAGCAGTTCTGCCACTGTCAGAAGCAGCGCCGCAGCACGGCTTTTGAAATGGCCCGCAGATTTCGGTCCAGCGAGGACATCGTGCAGTGTAAGATTTTTTATGAATAAAGGTCAGATACGTTTTGAACACACCTCATTGTCCCATGTGGGGTTAACCCTCAGAAGAGTTCTGTTTGAGAAGCTGTACTATTTACAAAGTAATGTGCAAGAGGAAGGAATGTACTGTGAGATATTTACCTTAATGCTGTGTATTTTTTGGTGTTTTTCATTGGCTGGTGACTGTTGCTAGGTTACAGGCAAATACAGGGTTGAATACAATTCACAAATCAGCCAATACCAGTACTTCTTCAGTCAAAAAAAGTCCTGAAATACGTAGCCATCACTTGATACGGCCTTTGCCTCACCACTGCCCTGAGAGTCATGCTAGAACTGAACTGTATTCCAGCCCAAAACCTGTGAAACACAGTGGTGGTAGAATCCTCATTGGGACCTGTTTTGCTGCATATGGTCGATATTTGATGGCCATCAAATGCTTTTCTACCAAAAAATAGTTTGTGTGTGTGTGTGTGTGTGTGTGTGTGTGTGTGTGTGTGTGTGTGTGTGTGTGTGTGTGTGTGTGTGTGTGTGCGTGTCTGTGTGTGTAGACAGGGACTTAATAGGCTGGCATGTTCAAACTATGCAAACACCATAATCCCACAATATATAAGACGGAATATCAACAAGATGACATCACATAGCTGTTATATATCACACGATCCGTTATATTTGTTACAGGACTGGATCAGATCCAAATCCAGTTCAGCAATTTCTGCTGGTATCATTCTGACACTGATATGCCATCAGTAGCTGCCAAACATATACGACAAGTCTGGCTTCTGTCGGATTTCTCGGATTGCACAATTCTGTGACCAAATGTTGTTTATTAATGTTTCCTTCTCAAAGTCATATCTGCACCCACCCCACAAGCTGAAGCCTCGTCAAAAAATGGCGGAGCGTTTAGCAAATCACTGCCGCATGCAGCACTGAGAGACATCTGTGTTGCAATCTGTTACAAGGACCAAGGAGCAATGGCACAAGGTCATTCTGCAACTCAAGCACTGAGGGAATTGGGAATAACAAAGCCAGAATATTCCACCTCTCATGCCCAGCTTTCATTGTAGCACTATTGAAGGGGCATGAAAAAATAAAATACACACTTCTTGGATTCAGGAGGTGTGCAGGTAATTTAATTCCTTGTCAGCACATCAAAGACAAGGCAAACAAGCGTTTTTTTTTTTTAAATCGAGCAGTATTTGTTTTGCACCAACCGTGCTTCCACTCCGACTCAAACAAGTTATTTAAGGCCCGTGAAACAGATATGCAATAGGCACTTTCAGTATTTCGCAGTTGGCTCAGGCATTTGCTTACATAGTAGGTGTGACGAGACAGAAGTGCTGAGGCAGTTGAACAATGGTGAGATGGGCGTCTGCCAAGCAAGCATGCTCCTGATTACCAATTTCATTACAGCCCTGAGATTTTATACCTACTCTGCTGGTTCTTTACAGGAAAAAAAAAAAACAACAATTCTGTTTTAGGTGAAGAAAAATAGGCTTGTCTGCAAGTGTTTAAAATAAAAGCAATGCCAGGGTTAAGAGGAGTTAAGACTGTAGATAAAAGGCACTTCGTTGTAATGGAACAGCCAAAGATTAATCACAGACTGTCATAAGGCTTCACATTTCCATTCATTTACATGTATTGACAGCACATTTTCTACTGCTTGTCTTAAAAACCCAGAAAGAAAGATAAAACTCTTCCTTTAAGTCAGAAAAGAAGGCTTGCATGCGCAACTGTACGCATACTCAACCCAACACTTTGCTTTTACAATACAAAAGCTGGAGCTATGTCAAATATTCTTTAGCACATTATCTGGGGTTGGGCTGGAAGTGTGAAGAGTTGTATTCAGTAACATGTATTCAGTGATTCTGTGCAACTATAATCTCTTAAAAAGGGTTTTTTTATGCAAAGCCACAGAAAACAATGCACGTTTGTGTCTTTATTTTTAGCTATAATCCTGAAGAGCCATTGCTTGGCATGGTTTCAGATGTTTCCCCTTCCAAAACATTATGAGGAACAATCTCAAAGTTTCAAGCAACAGTCTGTGCAATTCTGAGATTTTGAACAGATTGTTTAATTCGTTTATGATGAAATACTGTCATCCAAAATGGAGAAACTGGAGTCTCAAGGCTTTCTCATCTCTCTGGTGCAGCGACATGGAAATAAACAGTTGAGTTTGTTCAGGAACAGCCTGGAAACAGTTACAAAAACATCTAAAGAATTTGGATTCCACCAATCCACAGACAGATTGGGTACAAATTCAAGACCATTTTACCCTCCCAGGACAACCAACAAAGATCACACCAGGAGCACAAAGCAACCCAAGGTATCTTCCAAGCAACTAAAGGCCTTTCTCCCATGGGTTAATGGTAATGTCCATGTTACAAGAAGAAAGCTGCTGCTCTCCAAACAGAATATTGCTGCCCGTCTGCAGTTTCCTAAAGATCACATGAACAAGCTAAAAGGCTATTGGAACAATATTTTGTGAATGGATTGGAGCAAAATAGACATTTTTGGTTGAAATGAGAAGCATTATGGCAAACACTGTATTCCAGCAAACAAACCTTATTCCAATCTGTGAAACCTGGTGGTGGTAGTATCATGGTTGGGGGTTTGATATTTCTGTGCCAGAATAGCTTGGCATCATTGCTGCAACAATGAATTCTGAATGATACCAGCAAATTCTAATGCAAAATGTCAGCATATGTGTCTGTGAGCTGACCATAAGCACACAAGTCGTTCTACCAAAGAATGTTTAAAGAATAAAGTTGATGTTCTGACCTGAAAACCCAACAGCATATCAGAGCTGAAGCTGTTTATTCCTAAAAGTCCTTCAAGCCAATGTGAAAGACTTATCAACAGTTACCGGAAAGGTTTAGTTGCAGTTACTGCTGCAAACCAGATGCTGATAGCAAAATCCAATCTTTGGTTATCTACTTTTAGCACTTAGGACCTGTGAAAATATGATTACGTTTTAGGTCAGGTTTCTAAAGCATTCTTCAAGGCAAGGTAGAAACCATTTGTGTTGCTGACAGTGGCACCAAGAAAATTATACTGGTAGAGAGAAAGAAGTTCAGTTAAGTACCAGCAAAAAGCATTTTGAAGGCAAATATCAACATCATCTCACTGTCTGTAAAAAAAAAAGCTGATAAAAAGAGGAAGAGCTTCCACTGCAGGACAATGATCCTAAACACACCTCAAAATCATCCCCTATGTTTCACTTTTGCAATGTGTTCATTTTAGTTTTCTGTGCAATAACTCTGGATGTACATATTTATTATCATAACCACTGGCTTCCTCATAAGTATTTTAACATGTATATATTTCCAAAGAGATTATTCTGCTTATTTTTGATTATTGTTTATTATTATTATTATTATTATTATTATTGTTATTATTATTGTTGTTATTATTATTATATATATTTATATTATCTTTCTATTCTATCTTTTTATATTTTAAATAGTATTTACAAATTACTATTACTAAATCAATCCTGATTCTGAAATCAATAACAGACTGCCTCAAGAAGCTGAAGTTTTTGCCATGGCCCTTATAGTTCCCCAACAAAAACATCACTGAAAATCTGTGGGAAGCGCTAAAAACAGCAGTAAAGGTCCAAGAATCTCACAGAATTAGAAGACTTGCAAAGATGAATGGGAGAAAATCCTTCAAACAAGAGCTTAGTGGAGTTTGTCTTAGTGGAGACAAAACGTAATTCTGGGAGAAGGTCCACGTCTGAACTTTGTATTCCCTAAATCCTCTCTTTTTCTTCTTTCAGAATGATTATTCCATGTTTTTTTTACGATCAAAATGTTCAAGGATGCAACAAACACATGACATTCAATAATACAATTATGATTTTTTTATTTATTTTATTTCTCTTCACAGTATTTTTTGGGCATTCTTATATTATGCTAGTGTTAGTGAGCACCGATCCTAGATCAGCACTTATAGTCTGTAATCTTTAGTGAATTCAGGCCTGAGGGTCACCTGTCTAGTCCTTTGGGAACACTGTAACGACTACAGATGAGCCAGAGATGAGGAGTAACGTCTGCTTGAAAGCAGATAAGAAAAGCTATGAGTAGCACCTCGCCTGAGCTGACACGCATGGGTAATATTCACTAGCCATGTGTGACATATGCATGCTGGAAGGCAAGAGCGGCTCCCTGAGGCTCACTGCTCTCACTGGCTCAATAGCTTCATGATCCTGCAGGCGATGCACACTTTCCACTAGCCAAACACCAGGCTTGGCACTTAGGTTCGACACCGTGGCAGGCGTCTTCCTCTGGTGCATCACCATAGTGATATTACAGACAACATCCACAGGTCAAACCCGAGCAGAAGCAAAGCCCTGGTCATTTAAACACTGATACTGCACTTATCTGAACATTACATAGCAACACTGTAACGATACACACAAATCCAATACTGTATCCAACTGTATCACAGCAAATCATACTGCCATGGCCAATGTGGGTCACTGGACTAATGTGTGTTGACTTCTACCATATTGCTGCATCACTGTACCGAGACTAGCATGTAGATAGCACCCAATACTCCATGATGACAAAGTGGGATCAGTTTGTTTGAAATTTTTGCAAATTAAAAAAAAAAAATTAAACAAATGATAGCATTTGAATTATAAGTATTCAAAGCCTTTGCTACTTTTTTGAAACACCTTTGGCAGCGATTACAGCCTCGAGTCTTTTTCAGTATGATGCTACAAGCTTGGCACAACTGCTTTGGGAAGGTCTATCAGATTGGATGGGCTATTTTTTAGCTACAGAGATGTTCAATCGGGTTCAAGTCTGGACTCTGGTTGGGCCACTCCTTTGTCTTGGCTGTGTGTTCAGGGTCGTTGTCCTGTTGGAAGATAAACCATCATCCTAGTCTGAGGTCCAGAGGCCTCTGGAGCAGATTATAATCAAAAATAAATGTAATCCATTTTCAAATATGGCTGTAACATAATAAAATGTGCAAAAAGTGAAGTGCTGGGCCCTGAGTGGCGTATCGGGCCAAGGCACTCCCACTATGATCCTGGGGTCGCTGGTTCGAATAGGCAGCCGGGGTCCAGAGGGAGAGAAATTGGCTTGCTCTCTCTTGGGGGTGGGTAGATGGCACTCCTCCCACATCTCACAAGTGCGCTGCTGGTCGACATGGGCGTCTGCCGTCCATTGTGTCAGAACCGGGGATCCGGCATTCTCCTCCAAATGCGATGGCTCCCCGGCAACGATACAAATGGTGGCAGTTCGAAAAGAGGCGGTAGGCTATCGTCACATGACTCGGAGGAAACATGTGGATGATCTCTCTGGGCATGTAATGTGGGAGGCCACTTAGGGGGATGGGTAATTGGCATATCTAAATTAGTAGGGGTGGAAAATTGGAAGAAAAAAAAAAGTGAAGTGAAGTGATGGCAATGTTTTCCAGATGCACCGTAAACCACTGTAATAAGAGTGGCAGATCATTGGGGTATTGTCTTTTTTACCATATTGGCCACCCAATATAAATAAAGAAGTCTGTCCAATAACTCAAAAGCATGTACAGCCATTGAAAACTCACAGGGAATAAACACAGATAAGCCGAAACATTATGACCTTATGCCTATTAAACGTTGTTGGCACTTCACACACCCACAAAACGGCTCCAACCCACCAAGACATGAATTCTAAGATATCTGAAGGTACAATGTGGTATTTGGCTTTAGGATCCTAGCAGCAGATCCTTTAAGTAATGTGAACTGATGAGGTGGAGCTGAAGCGCACTGAGCGACTTGTTCCAGCACATCTGACAGGGGTGTGTGCTGGATTGAGTCTGGATGCCAGGACAACACCTTGAACCCTTTGTCAGCTTCCACAAACCACTGGTATAATGGAATACTAATTGCCATAAATGGGCGCAGTGGTAGGTATATACACCCCAGACCATCCCAGAATGGGGGTCACAGTTTGGAGAAGAATACACACTGTAGCTTATAGGCATGTACAGAGATTGATGAATGTAACGCAGAACCAAAGTTCACAACCACAGGTTCTACCAGGAAATCGGAATCGGTGCTCCTGATAGTAATGACCTGCACAGCATGGCAAGCAATGCGTGTGAGTAGCACATCAAGAAGTCACTCAAACACCAAGCAATGAGAAAAGAAGTAACTGGTATTGGAAATCTCGTGTATCACTTAATCTGTTTACGTATATCCCGATATGGATATAAATATCGATATATTGCCCAGGCCTAGGTTACACTGTGATTTTTACCCCAGATTTAGCCCTGGTTGTCTGTGCTGGTTGGCTCTAGTCTGCAGATTTTTCATCAGCTGACAGTTGGGGCGTGAATTATGTAGTGGGTGAGGGGCACAAATTCAGATTTGTCACCCATCAGACCAGTTGCAGACCAGGAGCATATCTATCATTTGATTTTAGTGTAATCTCATACTGAACGGGTCCCGTCTGCAACCAATGAATACTGAGCACAAAAAGTAAACACAAGGAGTAGATAAAGAAAAAAACCCATGTGCTTACAATGAATTTGACATTCCCCCTTAAATGATGCATGCTTTATTCTGTCCCATACAGCAGCACCATTTAAGTTGGAACAGACATCTTCCATAAACATCTACCCAGTATGCAGGGTAGTCTCCAATATGTGCTGCTTGCTTTCCACCCACAACCTCAAAAGTGTTAGTCCTGTTTCTTACACAATGAATCAGCATAAACGGCCACACAAACAATGTGTGCAGCAAGCTGTTGTACTTCCATGTTTAATCAGGGTCTTCGAGGCAACCCGAGGCATGGATTTTGGGGCACGGTTCGCTTCAGGAACAGGTCGAAGTTGTGTATCATCCACCAAAGTATAAAACTGAAGAACTGTTGCTCTGCCTCATAACTTTTCTTTTTTCTTCTGCGAAAAAGCCAAAACCACTTGTGGACTAGATTTCCAAGTGAACCCTACAGCAATGACTCACGCAAGGAATGAATGCTATTGGATTTACTAGCATTTGTGTCCTGCCTGTTTAAAGCGGTCAGAGCTGGGAGGCTTTGGCTCGGGACTGGTCTGGCCAGAAGGGGCTGCAATTCCATATTAAGTCCCCTGCTTGCATTCACAGTGGCAACCGGCGAAACTTTCACATATTTTTGTGCACGTGCCAGCCAGATCTATCCTGAGAATCATGTGCCCCTTAAGCAGCAGATCATGAGCAGTGTCACACACACATACACACACACACACACACACACTCAAACCCACAGACTCTTACTCACTAAGTCACACCCTGTCACACATGTGCGTTAAAAACACTGTGACAGCCACAGCTTTAATCCCAATTTTAATATGTGAGGAAGAAGGAGGAGCACATGCCTTAGAGTCACCCTAGGCCTTACTAGTACTTTAGATTCACATGAATATAAAGGCATCTCTCCTACTGAGCTATCTCAACTGGTAGTTTCTTACACGCATTAGCAAATATGATGCATGAAGATAAATAATTCAGTTTTGATCACCAGAGAAAGAAACAAATGGAGCCTACCTACTACTCTGAGTATACTGTACAGTACCCCCTGTTTACTGCTACACAGGTGTGATAATATGAGCAGATTCTGAACCATATGTACAGGTATCCAGACACCCTTAGCTACCTTAAACTCTATTGCTGGCCATGCATGACGTGGGATTCATATCTGAAATAACTTTCAGCATGATCAGACCAATCATTTGTATAATATCTATGCATTGAATTGTACAAATAAAAGAGTACAAATAGTGCTGGCCTACTACACTAATCATTTCAAAAGCAGTAAACGGATACAAAAGTATTTACATGGACTTTTTCATCATAACTGTGTAGTTAGAAAATCAAATGTCATATGGTGTGAAATATGGTGTGAAAAGCATACAAATGACAATAAACAGTGTCTAGTTTTAATCAATGGCCTTCATTGTTTTCTAAAATATATTTCTAAAAGTGTGGGAAATGAATGCATTGTGTCACTGAAAACCATGTCCTCCAGTGTGACACCATCTCCTGATATCAAATTACGCAATTACAACTACATTTAGGGGTGGGTTGGTGGGTAGGTTTCTGTCTCAGAATTTTTTTTCAGACCACTGAAAGTGTTAGATTTTGTTTACCACCCCTAAATATTATTGCTAAATTAAAAAAAAAAACTATACGTTTATGCAAATGTGCCTTGCGCACGAGTTAGCTCGGGGGAAAAAAGTCCTATCCCAATATAATTTAGCTGAAGCTATATATACAATATATAGTACAATATATAATGCGAAAAATACAGTGTGAACAAATTAGGACTCTCTTACAATCTCCTTTTCTATATTTAAACATATTGAAATTTGATCTTCCGTTCACACAAAAGTCATTTGATACCCCCTGCATGGTGTGAGAGAGTGAATGGGGCCCTGGAGCTTCTCTGGAGTTTGGCATGAGTTGAAATCTAACCAAACATCAGTGGAATCAGACCCCAGCAATGCTCCTCTGACAGAAGACGTCATATAAAAGACAGTCCACTCCTCCCCATTCGCTCATAAACTCATCTGCACGAGCAGCCCCTGTCACTGTAGCCTCCTGATTACGTGTCAAGAGAACCTACCAGTTCCATCTGGACTGCAAACATGTATTCAGATGTACTCCTTTGTGTTATATCATGCCAGCACCAACACCGGCATGTAAAAAAGTATAAATACATCCCTGTGGGTGCCACTGCAGCTCGGCTTAGCGATGCACACATACCCAAATAACACTTCTCGCACACCCACACTTAAACCGTGCTGCAGTGCACTGTGCAGCAGAACCCTCTGAGATGCCTGCGCACTCTTCTGCCTTAGAGACAATCTGTCCTAGCGCCAAAACTTCACATGCAGTCAGGTGTGTGTATGTGAGAGTTGGGGGGTCGTTCACCTCCATGGCCTTCCTAAGCCTCCTGCGGCGAGCATTCCTAAGCAGACTGCAAGCATTCAATGTCAGTGTCACGGCCAGTTTGTCTTTAAATAGAGGCTCAATGAACAGGCTAATTATCAGGGCCGTGGCAGCAGCCATAGATCACCATGAGCCTCTTGCAAACCTTGAAGAAACCTTGGCAAACATTGTGTGAAGTTCTAGAAGTGGATCCTTCCTTTCGGATGAACTGTTACCAGTCTTTGATTCCCAGCAGAGGGGACGCACTAAGCTTTTTCCACAAAGTGTTTTAGAATGGGGGAGGGGTGGTAACATACTGATCCATATTTTGAATCAGTATTAGTAATATAGATCAATTTACTGATGGTAGCATTTATTATACTTTCTTCTTGTCCTTACTATGAATTTAACTCTTGAATGAATTTATACACTTTGCATTTCATAGCTTAGGACCAGAGTAGCTTACCGTCGTGATACACATATCACAACAAACTCTAAGACTATCATACCATGTTGGTCATTGTATGGGGAATTATCAGTGAGTGCATGAACTTGGATAACAGCTCGTTTCCAGCTTAATTACATCCCAGTTTAATGCCAAAGGAGCCTTCCAGCACATGTTTACTGCTCTGTCCACATGTACATGCTCAATCTGCAACTGATCAGCAACAAACATAAATAAAAAGGATAAAAGAATATTCAGGATTTTTTTTTTAGACTACCGTCAAGTACTTTGAACCTCTATTCCGAAGTATTTGTTAATATCTAATCATAACAAGTAACTCACCAAATAACTGAAGATCAACTCCCAACAGGATTTCTGAGATGTGGAGTGTTTTTCGGTCCTTTTAAAGCACAATCAACACAAAGAAAAGCAGATGCAAGAAATTTTCTCACATTCTGTTAATATTTACATCTCAAATACAGAGACGAGATATGATCTTTGGTTAAATGAACATCCATTAACAGCACTGATCTAAACGATTCGACGGCAGAAAGCTGAAATGGTAACACTGCTGCCTTCAACCTCGTACTTGGATATTATCAATTAGAATATCTCGTTCACGGCATGAGTGTATATACCTGTGAACAGTTCTGAAATTAGGCTACAAAGCCCACAGATGTTTCACTGGTGCAGGATTTGTTTACATCTCAATGGAAGGCCTAAGAAAAGCTAATTCATCAACCTTCACTTGCATTAAAATTGTCACATACAGTTTAATTCTAATGAGTTACATGCTAATGAGTGAAGCATGTCACATAATCAGTATGAGGATTTCACACTCATTTCCAGCAGCATTAAATTCAATTGCATATACTGCTGTGTGTCTCTTCCCCCCCACTATCATTCAGCCTTGGTCTTGGGTTGGGAAAGCTGGCTTCGGTCTGAGGCCATCTGTATTCTAGTCTACAACTTAACGGTCCCTAATGCCCCTGTATATCAGTTTGTGACTGTGACCATCCCATTCACAGTCAGCTGCTCAGATCACAGCAGTGCAAATCGATCTTGGCCAGCCAGCCCAATACACACCAGCCTTTCAGCATACCGCTCCTGCATGTGAAGTAATTGGAACCTTACGCAAAACGCTGGCAGTTATAAAACCCATCAATCCAGTCTGAATGAGAGATGAGCCTGAGATGAACCTCAGGACAGGAAGGGCACGTCAAAGCCACAGATGATCTTATCCACAAGCCCTTGCATTCTCTCACTGAGTAATCCAAAGCATGATTATACAGGGCAAGAAATTAACCTTTCAGCCGTGAGTACTTGATCTCTCGACTTTCAAAGCTCAGGAGCATCAACCAAAACAAGATTATAAACATCTTCTGCCATTCATATTAACAGCCTGAAGTTTCATAATGGCATTTGAACCCGTGAAACAATCTTGAACTCGTACTGTATCACAGACACTCATGATATACACATTTTTGGGAGGATACAATAACTGAACACCCTATTTTCACCTATTGTACCCTATTTTATGAAAAGCATATCCTAATAAATATGATATAATAGCATTAGCAAACACCTGGAATACCACAGCAGCCACCTAGCCACCACTTGGGATAACACAGTACATAGCAACTGCCTAGCAACCTCCCAGTAACTCACCATAGCTACCATAACTATCCAACAACCATCACATAACACCCTAGCAATATAATAAGTTATGTCAAAGCAACACTACAGAACCCGCCTATCAACCACCTGGGATACCACAGCAACTACACAGCAACTCCATAGCAACTCCATAGCTATCAACTAATTACAATATACAATACTGAAATGTGGGGCTGCATACTGGCCCTTAGGCCCTGTTCAAACATTGGACTGTATACCAGAACAACCACCTGATATACCATAGCACCTAACGAGCAAAATAATAATGAACATATAGCAACAGTTCATTGCTTGGAACTGCCCGGATGTAGGAACCACATAAGGCTGGTTCATACTGACCATAGATATTGATATGCCAAAGTGAGTCAGCCAGGCCACACGCTACGGTGTGAATCCTTCAAGCATTGAAACAACGCAAATTGTCCACATAGTGATGTAAGCTCATTCACTGGCTAATTCACGCTACTGCCTTTCAGGTTGCTGCATTCTATGTCCGTCAGCCAGCTGCAACATTTACTGATCAGCAACATCCAGCTCCACGGAGTTTGACTGTGTGTGTGTTTACGCTGGACTCTTTGGGAAATTGTTGTGAATTCACTATCAAACAGATAAATAATGCAGTTCCCAAATTCCTTCATATAGGGGTCTGTTTCTTCTGCACCTCATGTTGTGCTGCAGTGTGACCTCAGCTCTGGCTTCAGGAACAGTGTACGTCTTTAAGCTGTGATAGCTTTAGAACATGTACTTTTTCATTATGCTGTGCTACGTAGGGTAACCTTCCTCGTTAGCTGAGCTCATAGATACCAACAGTCCTCTTATCAATCACTGTAGTTTTGCACTAAAGGCTTAAACTGAATAACTTGGTAATGTGCATCCACACATCGGTGGGGCAGAGCTTCTGACGTAGCACTGATGTGAGGCCTATATTGGCTATATATGTTTGCTGCTGAGATCCAATATCAACCATTCTCCAGAACTGCAGATCCACTCATGGGGTTGCAAAAGTACAATTTTCACACTATAATAAATATCACAATCCTTCTTCTTTTCTACCCATTATTATAATAAACAGTTTTAATGACACTTTAAGAAATTAAAAGTATTGGGACACCAGCTCATTCAATGTTGCTTTTGAAATCAAGGGTATTAAAATATGTCATCCTGCTTTTGTTGGATTAAATGGCTTTGTCTGTCCAGGGACGGCTTTCTAGCAGATTCTGGAGCATCAGTATGAGGTTTTGATTGGATTCAGTGACAAGAACATTACTGAGGACAGGATGTTGGACGATCATCACTGCACCTCATTCCCAACTCGCCAACTTATCCCAAAAGTACTGGATGGAACACAATCCTTCCAGAGAACACAGTTCCATTGCTCCAAAACCCAATACTGGGAGGCTTTATATCACTCCAACCCACACCTGGCGTTAGAAATGGTGCCAATAGGTCAATCTTTCTTTATCTTCTCCACAGAGTCATATTCTAATGGAAGTAATTCTCTACAGGGACTAGACATGCGGTGTGTGTTCACTTAAACATCTGTCAGCAGTCCATGCAACGTAAAGCAGCAGAATGTATTGATTAAAATGGGCAGTTTTAAAACATCTACATAATGGTTCTTTTTCAACCTAATGGAAAACCTTTATTTCCGCTACCTCACTCTGCTCCGCCCCCCGCTTTCAGGTCTTCCACTACTCTGCTCCCTTTTGTCCCCATTTGCGTTCACATACACACTATGGAGGGGGCACATAAGTGTGTATACAGAAGAAATGAAGATCAAATTACAGTACAAATATGGAACAAGGATTTCATGGGGTGTCCTAATTTTCTCACATTGTATATTTCTTGAAAAATATTGTATCATATATCTCCTTTGAACTAAAATATACCAGGACAAGATTTTTTGTCCACATCGCCATATTGCCAGCATTGGTTATCAACCCCATGTATTACGCAAACATAACAGGTATGAAAATCATCCATTTTCATATCATGGTATATGTAAAAAAGCCTCTTGTGCTGCAAGCTTATACTCAACTGAGTGCTACAGATGTGGCTGAGTGGAGAAACCTGAAAAAGCTGGAGTTTTCCTTTAATCTTTAATGAAGTAAATAAACTGAATTTTAATTGCTTGGATTTCCAGAGAGCTTGAAAAGAGAAAATGTTTGAAAGAGAAAATCTGCAAAGCAAAACTTCCAGGTCCTTCATTCAAAGCTAAAATGTTGCGAGAATGTCTTCCTAATCAACAAAGCAAAGCACTCAATCGAATCAGTAATCAGTTTCTTATCTGAGTCCTGCCACGGCTCATCCTCGGTGATTGTCATTTTCTAAAAAATTTTTGTGCTACGAGATTTCAGCAGTTTAAAATGAGCAACACCGGCACTGATATGATTTCATTCTCATGCATTTCCAATCCATCATAAATTACACTTTATTATACCCACTGGCTTAAATAATAAGATGTGACTATGTCCTCTTTCATCACTGCTGACATCCACGACTGGCACAGCTATTCCAAGGGCGCAGGTCTACATCAGTGTATAAAATAAATCCAACCAGGTGCCAAGATGTTGAATCGTCTCCTGTGGAAAATCTGCTCGTCTAACGATTGAGCACTTAATCAAGAGTCTGTGCTAGTGCAGTGCTCTGTCATCGAAGAAACAAGCTGCGAACTCTTAGCGATCATTACTGTAATATTTTATATTCTCTCTTTCTAGACAACGACTATAAACAATGTCGCATTTACCGGATGAACCTGTATGGTTAGTACACTCATCATCATCATAAAAACAGACGTAGCCAGAAGGAATGAACCAATCGCAAGGCACGACTGCAATGGTGTCCTACCAGACTGCCATGCGGTCACTCAGAATGGCAGTGGATCATCTTCACTGACAAGTCCTGTTTCTGTTTCGGAGGTGATCACCAACATATCCATGTGTGGAGTCACTGTGGTCAGCACCAAGATCTGCAGTTTGCTGTCTCGCATTACACATGTACATTTATGGCATTTAGCAGAGCGACTTACAAAAGTGCTTTGCTGTTCACTCAGAAAATATCCTTAGCTAGTAGAAGAGGCAAGAATCCAGAGATTCCTCACGCTTAGATCCTCAAAAACAAATGCCAGATTGGGGACAAATAAGGAAGACCTGGTTTCATGGTGTACCATACAATACCAGACCACACTACAGGCACTTTGACAGCCCAGCATTATGCTAATGAGGTCCTGCAACCTGTTCCCACATAGTGTTGCCATCTCAAGAGCTTTCCTTTAAGACACAGATACTATGTCATGGCCATCATCAGACCTATCCATGACTGAAAATGTGTGGGATGCTATTGGATGCACTGTCAACACTCCGCCCCAACCCCAAAATCTGAACTGAGTGAGAACATTCAAGATGCATGAGATGGATTATCACAGCACACCATTGGAACCTCTACAACTGCATTCCAAGACATCTGGCATGTTGTGTTAGAACTGATGCTGAGAAACACTACTTCTGTATGTGTAGTTCAGTCTATCAATCTAAATTTAAATCATTTATTGTTCCTGGGAGTATTTATCCTTCCTATTGGCATTGCATTCCTACACTTCCTTCTAGGTGCAACTATTTTTTGACAATCAGTGTAAATCCAAAATGAGCCAAGATGTATTTTCTCTTCCACTCGGAAGATTGAGCATTTAGATTGCGCTAGATAATTGAAGAAACAAGCTGCACCGTCTCAGCATTCATTACTTTAATGTTTTATATTCTATAATACATTACAGTAATGACTACACAGTGACTATAAACAACGTAGGCTTTAACTGGATGTTATGGTTAGCGTTTGGCAAGAAGGTATATACACGCGAGGTGAGCTGGTTATGGAGAAAAGCGCAGAGGAGAACCAGAGGAGGTGCAAAGACGGCTGCCATTGTGTACTTCTAAAGCAATCGGGCCATGACTCACGGCATAATAGTCACACAGAAGTGAAAACCAACAAGTTTGAACTGGAGACTCTCAGCAGGAACTGCATTGTTGAAATATCAGGAGAATGTGCTGAATATTTTGAAGCAAGCAAGAAAAAAAAACACAGAAACGGCAAAGAACAAAGGCTTGCCGTCTCCCACTGAGATGCTGCAAAACACAGGAGACTGCAGAGCGCAACAACAAACTGAACACTGAAAAGACTTTCAACGCTACCGTTCCTCATTTTGTTTTGATTACCATAACGCATCCTAGACTCCTGCATTAACACGCTAAAAAACCACTGAAATCGCTTCCACCTTTTACACCAGCAAACACCTCTTCTAATCAAACCATTCTACTACTTTACATTGCACCCGTCCCTGACACAGGTGCAAATGCACACACACAGCTTGTCTAGTCTCTGTTGAGAAGTGTTGTCAATAAATTAGGAATTACTGGAGAAGATAAAAATGAATCCATTAAGATCGAAATACATAATTGAGATATTTGTATGAATTTGACCAGGTATTGATCAAAAAAAATACTTGCAATTGTTTTGGAACAATGGACATTTGGAACAGTTCTATATTAGTTTGACAAGGTTATTAAGTTTTACAATATTCAACAGTAGACAAAACAAAGTATAAATATTATTATTATTATTATTATTATTATTATTATTATTATTATTATTATTATTATTATATTATTGTTATTATTGTTGTTATTATTATTATTGTTGTTATTATTATTATTATTATTATTATTATTATTATTATTATTATTATTATTATTATTATTATATATAAAGCCTCTTATACTGAAATTTGAACTTGGAGCATCTGTGTCTGTGAGCTTGTCTGCCTCATGTGTTTCACTCATTTTTCAGAATGGATTTCAGCTGCTTTCCAAGCTGGATTACTCTTTGATAGTTTATGACACTCATTTGCACCATGCTGAGTTGTTTTGAATAGTTCTTTAGGCTATTCTGAACCACAGAAACCAATCTTACAATACCAGCATAGCTGCCCAGAAACCACAGCCTGCAACATGCAAGCGTTACACTTAAATTGTAAACTAAAAATCAATATTGTGTTTTCAAAAATCAATACAGTTTGCAAAACATACTATTTAGATCCTCAAGTGTATCTATATTTTTTTCTTCACCCCTCGACCTCATGTTCTTACAAAGCAGGTCTTCTTGCTTGATTGCACTGCCCAGGGAAGTGACACTGAAAGCAGAGCGTGAGAAAGCAAAAATGCAGAACGAAAGCATGAATCTGCAAACACCAGCCAAACGCCACCACCAGACAAGGCCGTTCAGTTTACTGGTCTAACCTCAGCTCTGTCCAGTAAGAAATAATTGCAGTGTTCTTGTTACATGCAGCACAAAAGTGGAGTAGAGCTGTATTTTGTCCAAATCAATTTGGCTAATGCGAGGCGGAAGCGAGGGCTAGAGTCCAGCAGAGTTGGCCGATTTCCACGTTCTAACATACCTATTGAACCTACCAATTAACAGGTGAAGCAGGTGTGCCTGAGCAGGAAACTGCCCTCCATGACAGGAGTTCCCCGAAACCAGGCAGGTGGCTATCGGATCCATTCTATCAGCACTGTGCTGTGTCACACAAGCCTACATTTTGTGTACAAACACATCTTATTCAAACACCTGCTTAAGTAAACAAATACTCGTCTGAGTTCAGATATCTGTATATTTGAATAACCACAGATGAAGATCTAATCTGATGAACTTTGCGTAGACGGTGAGAGTGCCTCATAGCCAGGTTCTAGCACATGCCTAGGCTTTGCTCCAGTGTTGAGCAGAGGGCTCTATTCCAGACTGGAGCAATGAGCAATGGATGGGGTGGGTGGGGGAAGTGTCCTAAGGGAGGCGTGGCAACTGTCAGCTGACTGGTCTATTGGTAAATGCAAGCTGCTGCTGATGGAGCATCCTGCCGCTGCAACCATCAGCTTTTTTACATAAAGAATGACTGTGTCAGTGGATACAAGAAAACAGACACCATTCATTTTGCTATATTGAATAAAGACCAAACCACAGATTAAAGCACAGACCATCAGCTTTAACCTTTAATGTATTTATGCTCTAAATCCAATTGTCTGAACAGAGGATCCAGAATCAAGTAACGCATAAGGGTTGAAGACTTGGTTTGGTGTCCACATATGAAACAGGACATAAGCTAGAGGAGAATAAAGCATACATACCTATAAAGCATTGAGCAGTGGAGCAGAGGAACTGTGTTCTCCGGAATGAAGGCTGCTCCGCCCAGTACTTCCGGGATGATTTATGGATGACATAGGGTGTCCACCCAACATCCTGACTTCTCTAATATGCTAATGCAATCAAATCCTCACAATAATGCTCAAAAGTCTGGTGGAAAGCCTTTCCTTGACAGTAGACACAGTTACTCCAACAAAAGCAGAATAACTCTTTTTAACACCCTTGATATGAGAAGAAACGAGGAGCAGGTGTCCCAATACTTTTCGACCAACGAATCCAGAAGACCTGGTGTCATGCTGTGGCGTGCAATTTTGTATGACGCTTTGATCTTTGATGATCAATGGAGGCACTTTCACGGCCCAGCGTTACGTTGGTTCTGCAACCAGTGCTCCTACATTTTCTGAACACACACTCTTCCAACAGGACAATGCTTGTCCACACACTGTTGCCTTTTCAAGAGCTTGTCTTGAAGGCACTGACACTATGCCTTAGTAAGTCACGTTGCCAGACCTATCCCCGACTTAAAATACGTGGGACGCTATTGGACGCACTTTCTTCTGGGTGCATCTTTTTTTGGATGAGGAGTGCACATACACGACATTTCCAAATGTTTGTGGACACCCCTTTTAATGTGCATAGTCGTATTTGAAGACGAGTTAGCTGGAGTTTGTCCATCCTCATCATTTACAGTGGATGAACATTTCCACAGTCCCTCTATTCCTCTCAACTTAAAAGTCAAACTGTGCTCACGCGAATCAGTGACTATGAGGTTAATACTATAAGCAAAGGAAATAAAAGGTCACTTCACTTCTCTCCCGGAAGATAAGCGTTGCCTGGCAACCTTGGACCACAGAGACTCAATCTCCCAAAGCTTTCATGGCGGGCCTGCCAGCCTGACAATAGGGGGTCCATGAGCTTGTATCTTGAGGTGCTGTATCTGTCAGGCTCTGAGGCTTATTACAGCTGATGATACGTGCCATGCCGACAGTGCCAGTGCTGCCGTCAACTGCTCCACTGGGAGGCTGCTTAACAACATCTGACAGACAGTCTAGACGCCCTAAAACACACTTCCAGGGGCCTTCCAGGGACCACTCTAGCAGCACTGAACTGAGAGAAATTATGTCTGCAATCCAGTATTTATATCACTGGGATATAAAGCCATCCTAAAATGACTTGAAAGCGAATGAGAACATACATTCTGTTTTAGTAACTATATTATCCGAAAGTGGTTGTCAGCGATGTAGCTTTTAAACGTAGCAGTGGAGCATATGGGGTGTTTGCAAGTCACTGATGAAATGACACCACTCTGCAAAACACTGTAGATGTCTGAACAAACGAGCAGTTAAGCTTCATTTTGAACTACATCACAGAGCCAGTGTGGATTCCCCACTGAAACTCCTTTTTAAATTCAGGATGATGTTTGCTCTGCTTCTGCAAAAACAGTCCTGAAAGTTTAAAATTGCTGATTAAACTGTAATAGCCTGTGGCAATTTATTAATGTAATACACTCTGTAGAGCAATGCCTCCTACAACCAGAATCAAACCTCAGTTGAAAGTCCTCAAGAATGCAATTAGTGGAATTCTTACTGGAATTTATTGTGTAGTGTACTGTTTCAGGCCATATAAAGGCACAATATGCTTTTCTGATGATTTAATGGTTTCACTTGTGCACACACTGCCTCTATAATCTCCAGTGGAGAACACTGCCAATAGAATGGGATGTTGTGGAGCAGCCACAAATGCCAAGCATCAAATATGGGTAGAAACAAGGGTAGAACTTCCCCTTGTATTTGGCTGTCGGGCTGTAGATTTGTATTCTCTGGAGCTCCATCTAATACCTTTGGGATGAGCTGGAGTCAAAAACGAATGATTCATCATCAGTACCCAGGAGCGCCGGAGAGGGGGAATGATGGACCTGTGTACCCGGGACCCTGTGTGGTTAAAGGGGCCCTCCAGTGGGGCAGTGAAAGAAAAAAACTGCAGGGCTGAGAAAGAGAATGATCAGTCCACCACCCTCCACAGGTCAACAAACGAATAGACTGTGGGGGACCCCCACCCCGGCAAGAGTCACTGCCTACACTGTCTCGTTGGATTCCGGTGATCAATGTTTGTATCCTTGCTGCTGTCTGCCCTCCAGACCAACTCCACCACCATGCAGCTGCCTGCATGTGCCTTTCACTTTCCAGCCAAGCCAGAAAACCTCACTCGCATGGTCCACTCAGCGGTGGTATTGAATGTGGAGGTGTTTTCTGTCAGAGGCACAAACATTTCTGGCCAGATGTCACCAGTCTCAATCATTATTAACCACTGTGGGTTGTAATGTTCTCTATGACATATTCCCAATATGCATGTTCTACTGTGTTTACTACTGTAGACACATCTTCAAAGCCCACACAACTTTGGAAATTGAATGTTCCATTCATCTGACACCCACTATCATGCCTCACTCGAAATGTTAATTCTGATAAAACACTGCACAATGGCCAGTGTTCAGCCTTACTCACAAGATAACACCGCACAACTCAGCAGGATGCAGGGTTCCCAAGTCATCCCCTGAGGTAACGCTGCTTCATAATCCATTTAAATACTGATATCCCATGACTCTAGCATATCACCGTAGTTGTTTACATAAAAATATTAACATGGCACTCATAAATCTAATCGTCATTCCCCCACTCCTACCCCATCCTTTCAACAATCGAAGAGGGTTTTTTGCCATTGTCCATGAACGATCCTTCGAACGATCCTGTAATGTGGGGTGTCCATCTGATCTTCACTCCTCCGATCTTCTGCCAGTGCAGATGGGATGCCCATATCAAGAATCATAATAAAATAACACGTTTCATATTTATGACCCAGTAAATATGTAATGTGGGGTAGATATTGATTCTCTGGTGTGAAATGCTACACTGATGTCATGCCTGAAGGACCGTCAACCAATGAGAGCTGAGTTGAAAGGCTCAGGCACGCTGCAATGTGAGCTTGAGGTGAATACACACATGCACTAATTCACTGCATACACAAAACAAACAAGCCTTGATGCACTGAAATAAAACAAGCATTTCAGATAAATATTTGATATCTTTCTGTTTGGTACCAGATTTATAATTAATGCTTCTTGTGAACGGATGTATTTCTTCAAACCCACCAGCAGCACACCCTATTTTATTAATTTTAACAAAAGCAGAGATTGGATAATAAACTACAGATGGGATTCGTTAAGGAGAGGTTTGGAAATAGTTAACACATACACAACATACACAAATGTATCATTTTTGGCTTAATTAGTTATTAGTAAATAGTCATTAATTCATGAATTGCGTTTATTCTTTTGTGATTTTCTTTAAGAAATTAATGTTTATTGCTCAGATGAAGAGCTTTTAATTACACATATTTGATATTTGATGTCCCAAACACTTTTTCTACAGTGGGGTATTAATTTCCAGCTAGCTGTTGCATTATCTATGAGGCGTGTTAACCCCTTCTTTTCTGGCATGGCTTTATCCATACTATTTATACTATTTACTCATGTAGTATAGAGCTACAGGGGTTGGACAATGAAACTGAAACTCCTGGTTTTATACCACAATAATTGATTAGTATGGTGTACTAGGGCCTCCTCCTGCAGCCAATACAGCGTCAATTCATCTTGGGAATGACATTTTTTGGATACAATCCGGGTTAGCACCCGAACATCCCTTTCAGACAGCTTCCTCTTGCGTCCACAGTTAATCCTGTTGGATGTGGTTGGTCCTTCTTGGTGGTTTGCTGACATTACCCTGGATACCGTGGCTCTTGATACATCACAAAGACTTGCTGTCTTGGTCACAGATGCGCCAGCACCCATAATGTTGTGTTCATTGCAATATTTTGAGCAAAACTGTGCTCTTACCTGCTAATTAAACCTTCACACTCTGCTCTTACAGGTACAATGTGCAATCAATGGATATTGGCCACCAGGCTGCTCCAATTTAGCCATGAAACCTCCCAAACTAAAATGACAGGTGTTTCAGTTTCATTGTCCAACACCCTCTTTTGTTTTCAGTGGCTTAATCTGAGCACTTTTGTTTCTGTATTGTTTTTTTATTACTGTATATCCATTCACTATTTCTTTATTTCATGCTTTTGTTGCATTATTTGTTTTGCCATCCGGTGTAAACCAGAAGAGAACAGGTTTTCCTGTTTGTTTTCCTGTGTTCAATGCACTCAGCAGCAGTACACAAAATGCAGCATCCTCGTTAGCCTAGTCGTTTGATGAATAGAGCTGTTTTAACACTCAACTCTAACCCAGCAGACATGGTTCTAAATCACATTGCACTTCCACAATTACCCAAATGTGATCTAAATTTGTTTGCAATTTCACATAATTGAAGAGGCCAAAACCGACATTTAGATTAACACAGCTTCTATTGTGCTGTTCTACCTTCGGCTGTGCTATAGACTCTGTAAATGGATTTGGAATTGGCAACAACTAAACTGCATGAACATTTAAATAGAATTGAAAAGAAAAATTGAAAATTGGATCTAAAACTGTTTGTTACACATGAACAAAACCAAACGATAACGATCCGACACGGACACAATCACCGCCCTTCCTGGTTTGAGCATAACTTGTGCTTCCAAGGAAAGTTCAATGTCGGGTCAATGGTGACACCCTTCTCCTTGACGGTGAAGTGGAAGAAGACCGATGGTTGAAAAGAGCGAGAGACAGCGTGAGAGAGAGAGACAAGAGGACAGAGCAGGGAAAGGAAGAAAAAAATTAAGTTAATTAATTTCAGAGCCAGCCCAACAGAAGAATGCCCCATAAATTCAATTCATCCTTCAAACTGGACATTAGGTTCATAATTGTAAGCAGGGTCAAGTTACTTCATATTGATTACTGGAGGGGGGAGTCAGTCTAAGACTCTTTTTTAATCCATCTTCATAGCCTCTCTCCACGCCGCACGCTCTAATATAACAGCGGCATGCTTTACATGCTTTATTTGGACAGTTTATTTGTCATAATGGAAGTATTTTCAGCTCAAAAAAACTCACCCCAGGCTGCCAGGCCTACCATTGATCTTCAACTTCCTCTGATTTGAAAAGACCTGGCATGAAAATAAACGCTCACCCCACCGCCACCCCCACCCAAGTGAAAACCAACACTTCAAGCCTATTGGACAGGGAAGCAAAAAAGTCCATGCTGCGGATGCAAATAGTGTTCCAGTGACCATAAGCTGCAAATCATTGCAGTTGCTGTGGAAACCACCAGTCAGCCCAGAGCAGTAGATATAGTTCCTCCTGCCAATCAAAGCTCAGATAAGGGTTTTTTATCCAATTTACTGTCAGAGATTTAAGAATACACTCCGACAGTATGATTCCCAGTACGAGGCACAGCAGTGGAATCACTAAATGAATCAATGTGACAGTGCTCACCGTGGCTCCAGGCTACACATTTAAAGAGCACAGATCTTACATACACATACATTAAGATCACTCGCAGCGACGATGTTGACTGAATGTTGATATTTGTCCTTCCAGACAATGTGTTGGGACATGAGAGAAGTGGGTGACTTGTGGTCAGATGGGTGGTTAGAGCCTCTCCAAAATGGCAAGGCTTGCACAAACTAGTTGCCTACCTTCTGTTCCTGGCATCTGCTAAAATTCACACCTTACCCCTCCTTCACAAAAAATTCACACCTTGTTGCCTAACCTCCACTGCATCTGCTAAATACACAACAAAAAAGAGGTAAAACATTATATTGCAATATTTAAACACATTTTATCGATATGTAATATTCAGCTCAATTTTCTTTAGTGGCAGCAGATAAAAAACCTGCTGTTCATATACTATTCCATACATTGATTTATATTAAAATGTGTTTTCATTAGGCAATGACAATATCCATGATATACTCAGCAATAAAAATCCAATAAAAAAATCCTGCCCCAGTGTATTTTAGCTAAATGGTGATATACAGCAGTGGTCTCCAACCCCCCGTCGCACAGTCAGAGGCGCGACACCCCCACCCCCACCCCCCTGGTCCACAGCAATTTTTTCAAGTGTTCACCGGTCCGCTGTGACAAAAAGGTTGGGGACCACTGATATACAGCACCAGTCAAACGTTTGGACACACTGACTGAATGTATTTTATATTACTTAACTTGGCTACTTCTTTTGATATTGATAATAAAATCATATCCACTAATTACATGTACTATATGGACAGAAATATTGGGCCACATACTAATTCTTTCTGAAACCAAGGGTATTAAAAAGAGTTTAACCTGCATTTGTGGGAGTAACTGTTTCTACTGTCCAGGGAAGGTTTTATACTAGGTTTGGAAGCACTACAGTGAGGACTTGAACTGACATGTGGGCTACATACAGGCCCTTTTGCTTGAAATCCTCAATAAGGTGTACATATCCAATTCTATTCAAACTCTTTTATGAACCAAACCATTTTGTTTGTAATGAAAAATAGACAAAATCTATATATTATATATTATTCATCTTATATTATATTATACACACTATAATACAGGCATTTTAAGAAAAGTCGCTTCTAAACTAATGTTTAACTGTCAGAAAAAAATTGTGATCTTATGACTCTGATCAGGGAGAAAAATTACTTGATATGACACCTCAAATAACTTGTACTTGAATGGGCAGGCTATTGAACCGCCTTATGCCAAATAGGCAGACAAATAAATTCTGATATCACAATGGCAATGAATTAAAAACAGTGTATTCGAGCAGCTTCATTCCAGATGTGAACGGTGCAGACTGAAATTTAAACCTCCAGTTCTGCGAACAAACTATATCAGACTCTTCTATTTGGAACAAAGAAAGGGCATCAGTGTATGAATACGAGCCCTCTGATATCAAGCAAATGCTTTCATCACCTTTTTTTTTTTTTTTTTTTTTTTTAATACCATAAATTCTACAGTTGACAAGACAGATCTAAAGCCCACAAAGCTGAATCATCTCTCCTGGCCACTGTGTACTCTGGTATAAAAGGTGACCACAGTTATTGGTATCTGCATAGCTGCAGGCTGTTTGAGCTTTACTTTGTGGGAAAAGAAAAACAATTCACACATTTTGCCTTCTGTGTCCTGCTCAGTGTGGTGTTTAATAACAGGAATGCTCCAAGGAAATAAAAAAGCATCTGCTGGTCAAGGCTATGTTTGTGTAATCTCTCATTATATTTAAGCTGACCTGACCCTGATATGGACTGTCTGGACTGTTGTAGATGCCGTGCTGTACAACAGGTAAATTCAGGTTGTTCAAAATAAAGATGTAGCCGGAGTGGCTGGAAGCTAATAAGCTAAAGCTAATCGTGCAAAAATGAGATTAGGTTAACTGGTTACCTCATTAACAATTTAATTAAATTATGACCACTTTATGAAACCTAAACTTAATTGGCAGTGCAGATATTTGGTGACAGTATTCCTGGAGATATGACATATTTTCTAAAACTAGCCAACAGATTTATTTATAGACCAGTTTATAACTCTCAGTATGAGGCTGTAAATGTGAATATTCTCGAGCGTAGGACGTGACATAGCTTCCATTTACACTACATGACTTTCAGAGTTATAGCAGATGATACAATATCCATCAAACTAGGGATCATACACTACACAGTGACCCTTCTGCTGAACTGAAACACTCCAAAACGTAGGTGCATCACATTACCTAAAGGACTCGAATTAAACATGGGAGTATAACAGCTCTCAGCAGTCATTGTTTGTGTGGCTAATCACGCTGACTCACGCATGAACTCATGGGTCAGAAATAAGCAGTATATATTGGAGGCTACCCTTTGAACGAGGCAGATGTTGGCTCTGTGAACAAACTCTGCTTCCACCTTTAAAGGTGCCGCTGTATCACACGCATTCTAGTGCCAGAATAAAGCTGCTGCATCATTTAAGGTGGAACGTAAAATGAAATGACGTTTACTTTTTCGTGCTTAGTTTTCGCTGGACGTTGATGGAACCTGTTCAAACTGATTACGCTCAAGGCAAAAAAAAAAATCCAACATGTTTGATATGCTCCAGCTGGTCTGGAGGGTGGTCAAGAGGCCAAAAATCGAGTCTGTGCCCCTCACACACTACTTGATTCTCACTCCAACTGTCCACACCGACTGATCAAAAAATCTTCAGAATAGAGCCAACCAGCACAGACTCGGCCAGACTGACGATAAGAAATATTTAAAAAAATCACTACAGGAATAAACATTCCCAACTTCTCCATTAAGTGAGTGATTGTATGCAAACTGTGGTATTCTTTCACTGCCTCTCTGGTGCAAACACACTCCGAGAGACAGCAATGGGGGCTATTTAAATGTGGTGCTACCGGAAACAGGGTTTTGCTATTGTTTACCTCATTGAAACAATCTACAATAAACGAAATAACAATGCAACAACTTTTTTCCCAATTTATAAGGTCTGAGCTAAGATGGTAAGTAATCCAATGAACCTTGTTTAAATAGAAAAGGTAGCTATGAGTGGATGCATTAGCAGCCAGAGTCCAAGAAAACACTGCTGGCTGTAGATGGCACTCTCTCCCATCATTAATCAAAATGCAATATTGGCTGGGACAGGCGTCTGTTCGGTAGAGCTGAAGACTGGGCGCTGCAAGCGTGTTTGGCAGCCTGACAGTGCTTCATTGAAGAAAGTTCGAAAAAAGGTGGTGCCTGACTTTGTATGTACCTGAGCAGGCATGTGCTAGTCCTTACCACCTAGTGTTAGGAGCAGTGCTCATGATTTAAGGAGCTACAATTGGGTAGGTAGATCCAAAAAAGAGATGGAATGATTAGGGATGAAAAATCAGGTCATGAACAGGTAAGGTAGAAAGATATATAAATAAATGCTCTGTATACAATAAGATAAAGATGAAAGTTCTTTTCTAAGGACAAGTGGAAAGGAATGTACACAAACAGGTGAACAGTGTTAGAATTCTGGTGACAATGATCTGGAAAAAAGTCATTGTCAGTCACGTGTGTTTACTGTGAGTAATGTCAGTCAAACTCCATTTTGGAGGTATCATGTCAGTGAGCTTTGCAGTGAAAATAGTCAAAACAAACTACTTTTGTAATCTTTGTTGGCATTTAAAGTAGTAAGAAAAGTAGTATTAAACGTAAAGTAGTATTTAAAGTAGAATATCTGAAGCAAAATGAGGAGATATGATACGGAGACAAACTCAGCAAGGATGTTAGAGACTGATCTTTACATTAATGATCATCAGTTAACAGCACCTGACTGGACGGCAAAAAGCTGCCTCCAACCTCGTACTTGGATATTACCAACTATCCTGTTCACAGCATAAGTGTATAAGCAGATGAACAGTTTGGAAACTAGGCTATAAACCCAAAGACATTTCATGGGTGCAGGATTTGACTATATTTCAACAGAAGGACTAAGAAAGATCAAGCTGGCTGCATCAAACCAGCACATCAAAAACACCAGCCATTTGTGATACATTAGAAATTTATGACAGTCCTGAAATATAACCCAAAATCCTATAGAAACATTATCTAAATCATATAAATCAGTAAGCCAGCATATCATTATCACAAAACAAACGGACTTCGTCTTCGTCTTCGTATTCTGTATAAACCCCGTGTCCTAAGGGTCAAAAATGACTTGTCTTCACTAAACCCCTAAATAAAATAGCTTGACTGAGTGTTAATCCCCCCCCAATCTACTTCGCTTGAGGAAACAACTTTAATACAAATCTGCCTTATAAAGTTTTCTCTTCTCATTACAGAAAGACTGCATTTAATCAGAGGCCACCACTCGTTTTTATTACAGCACGACTCTAGTATTTTTTTTGTACACAAAACTAGAGATGTACTATTATCTTTGCTTAAGATAATATCTGTGAACATTAACATTATAGTAAGAGCTGGCAGTTCAGTAGCTTCAGAAATGTGCAGAAATATAAACAATGGTTGTTTTTCAATTTCTCCAACTGGGAATATACTTTAGGAACAGTAATTCAATTTCATATGGAAAAAAAAACAAGGGTATTTTCTTTCTGCAATTAAATGTGGTGCGGGACATTTTTGACCAGTAAGACAACACAAGAGTTAATAACCCCAGATTATCGCCTGCTATCTAACAGCTTGAGGTTGCCGCTATTGTCCTGAACTCTGGCTCCCGATAAACTGTGAACTGTTCCTGGTGGAATCCTGTTAAGAAATTGCTAATTTCAGTAACCAAAGAAAAAGAATCAAAGAAAATCTATAAACAGACCACCTTTAACAGGCTCCACAGCAGGCAGGTTATTTGACCTGGTGGAGAGTGGTGTTCCGGGGGGCTAGCTTTGGCTTCAGCTTTCTGGCATTTACCTCACTGTCAAGGTTCTAAAGCTGGGTTCGAGACACCCTGAGGCACCCAAGGCTATAGACTTTTTGAAGACAAGAAAATGAGTACAACACACAAGATGATTGCATGGTTTCACATATAAAAGGAAGCGAATGAAAAGAAGGTAGCTAAGTCTGATTACAAAACAGCCTTGACACTGGATACCTCAGTGTCGAGAGTTGTCAGTGTCAATGAAGGAATGACAATACAGTGTATCTTAACTAAAAGTACTGAAGTAAAAATATTGTATATATTTTTGTTAGGCCCTGAAAAGCATTGGCACTGGGCCGGCCAGCTGCATATACAATGGTCACACAATATGATTGATTCCATTGACGAGCCTGACTTGAACTCTGAGCCAATGACTGTTAAGGTAATGTCTACAGAAGCAAAAAAGGGAATGAATGGCACTTCACTGCACGCGTCCACTGTGTAACAACACTCAAGCTCAAAAAGGACAGGTCCAGTTTCCCGCTTTAGAGATTCTATGATGTCACTAAAAATAAATAAACACATAAATAAACTGGCTTGATTCTTTTGGGTGTGCTAGGCCGGAGATATGTTGTCCGTGATTGGCATACGGTCGGATTCCAAGCAGAGATACTGTCACAAAGAGCCGTACACTGCTCTCTCAAAAACACTAAGACAATGACTTCTTTACACTGAGCCTGTCACTATTTGACAGGCGCTTATGAGTGCCTCCAGCAAACAGCCACTGCCTTCTCTCTTTCTATTGGCACCCGTTTAGAGAGAGAGAGAGTGAGAGAGAGAGAGACAGAGTGCACATAAGGGAAAAAGAAAAGAGAGGGGTGGAGAAAATTGAGTTTGTCGTTTATGGCAATGTTATTTCAGTCCCGCTCCTGCTCTCTTCTGTGTTCTTTTAGCCTTTCTCATTACTGACCACTTTACCAAGAAGGGGTCTGCCACATGGGACCTGGTCAATGCTCTGTGAGAGGCCAAGGGCTGCAAAGCCAGTGAAAGACTCGACCTCTGCTATGAGAAAAAAAACAATATGCAGAAGAGAGTGAGAGACAGAGAGAGAATAAAAGACTGCATGAAAGATAAAGAGGCAGACAGAGGCAGAGTGGTGGATGGCGTCATACAAACGGAGAAAAGAAGACTACATGTTGCTATGAGAAAAAGAAACAGTGGGAGAGAAAGAATGATAGAACTTGAGGTGGGAAAAGGTCAACATATAAAATATGAGAGTTGCACTAGTGTGCGTGGAGCGATAGTGAGAAAGATCATAACAGTAGTTTGTGCAAAATGAGTAAGAGAATAAAAGAATGCATGTGAGAACATGTGCATGTGATTGCATTAGAGAGTGAGACTGACAGAGAGAGAGAGAGAGAGAGAGAGAGAGAAGAAAGAGAGAGAAAGAAAGAAAGAAAGAAAGAAAGAAAGAAAGAAAGAAAGAAAGAAAGAAAGAAAGAAAGAAAGAAAGAAAGAAAGAAAGAAAGAAAGAAAGAAAGAAAGAAAGAAAGAAAGAAAGAAAGAAAGAAAGAAAGAAAGAATGCATTATAGAAATGTACACTGATGGAGTGCATTAGTGAAACAGAGAGAGAGAGAGAGAGAGAGAGAGAGAGAGAGAGAGAGAGCAATGGGCGTGGATCCATTCTCTCTCAGACTTGCTCTCCTTCACTCTCCTGTGTATGAAGGGCCATTCATGCCCATATTAGGAGGATCAGTGTAAAGCTGAGAGTGAGCTAAAGAGACTTCCTCTCTCTCTCTCTGTGTGTGTGTGTGTGTGTGTGTGTGTGTGTGTGTGTGTGTGTGTGTGTGTGTGTGTGTGTGTGTGTGTGTGTGTGTGTGTGTTTTAGTGATGTGTCTCTTCATGTACATGGATGCATAATTGACTATATGACCCAATGTTTGTGGACACCCCTTCTAATGGACACATTCAGCTAGTTTAAGTTTTACCCATTGCTGACACATATGTGCAAATGCACACACAGTTTGTCTAGTCCCTGTAGATAAGGACTGCCAAAAGAATAGGACTCAGAATAGGACTCATGAACCTTTTGGCACCATGCCTTATACCAGATGTGGAAGAGGGGTATAAATCCTCCCAGCATTGAGCTGTGGAGTAGTGGAACTGTGTCGGTGCTGCACGCAGGACATTGGGAAGAAGTCAGGTTTTGAGCATTCTACCAGGAGTTCTACCAGGAGTCAAATGCCACAACCCTTTCCTACACCTGCCCCCACCTGTCTTTAAAAAAGCCTTTAGTCAGATGCCACTCTTGCTGCTTTCCAGATGCTGACGTTTCGTTTCCCCCTCCTTCCTCCTTTTCCTAGGTGTCATTGGTCACATGGGTGGATGACTTAGCCCCTGCCTTTCATAGTCCAATTACAGGGTCAACACCAAAGACTTTAACACACAATTGTTACCATTTAGGCTGTAAAATGTAACCTTAGGAAACACTCCTCAGAGTCGTCTGGTACAAAAACAATGTTGTATTAAAAGCCTCTCAATAGCAATTGGTTTCACACAGTTACTGGATGTGCTTTTCTAACACCTATTACTAAATGCAAATAAATGCAAAGATCCAAATCCCTCCTTAAATTGTTTGGAGTTGTTTGAGGCTCACTGGTTTCAGAGCTGCTCTTGGAGACGAGACAGAACAGTGTTGTTTTGCTACACTGTAAAAATGTACTGTCAGAGTAACTGGCAGCAAGTGACAAGTAACTTACTGAAAAACAAATTACAGAAACAGCAGAACTGTTACTTACCTTAAAACAAAATCATGCTAAGATGTCACTTGTCACATTACATGCAAACCACAGTAACTACCGTATTTTCCGGACTATAAGCCGCACCGGAATATAAGCCGCACCCGCAAAGTTTAAAACAAAAACCCTGGAAAATAACATATATAAGAAGAAAAAACTGCACCTCGTTATAAGCCGCATGGTTTAAAGCGTGGAAAAAAGTAGCGACTTATAGTCCGGAAAATACGGTAACTGGCAGAAAAAGAACAGAAAAATGCTGCAAAACAAAATCACCATAAATGACCAACTGAGTCAAAACCCTGAAAGCATAGTCTTGTGTTCATGCTACTGTCAACACTACCGTACCCAACCAGCACAGAAAATGGTAACTTGCTCTTACAGCCATCAACACTGAGCCCAGGCAACCCGTCCTTTTAGAAACTACGACTGCACGCCTAAGAGAGGGGAGCCTGAAGGGATCAACTTCACAATGATGGTGAGTGTGGGAGAAAGACACATCCAGTACACAAACAGATTATGCCAGGAGCCAAAGGGAAAGGTATCAGTTACACCCACACACAAAACAACAACACTTAATTTACTTAAGGTTTAAAACTTATTATGTAAACCTATCCTTAATTTTACAGTAAATGCAAGCAATTCAACTCAATTATTATGAGATATTCACAGTAATTAAGTGTGCAGGAATACAGTACATTAGTGGAGATTTCACAGCTGTTATTACAGTGTAGAGAGTTGAATAGTAATTATCATATAGGAACAAAGTCAGGGGGCAAGTTAGTCCGAACGGCATGAACTCAGCGGAAGCTTGCACATACATCATTTCTCACGCATCACATACCACTTCTGGCCAGCGATAATATCGTTACAGTAATAAAAGTTTGAGATGGTGTGATGACGTGAAAAAAGTGGATCCCGTCTAACACTAGAGAGGTTAATGTCTCACACATTAAAGACAAATGCTTGTGTAATGAATAGTGAGTTATGCAGGCATGCGTTTGACAGCATTAAACTTTATCAACTTCAATAAGCAGCACGTCAACGGCCAGAATATGTCATCTCTGTGGCTAAACATGTACTAATATCTCCAGGACATTTGTAGCCATTACCTAATTTTCCTGATGTTTTTATGGCTGTAAAACAAGTGTCAATAATTCCAAGACGCTGTAACAGCCGGCTCAATTCTAAGAGATGAAAATTGCATTATGAAAATCTTTATTACCCAACCCCACACATCACATTAGTCCTCAATAAAACGAAACACACGAGGACGGTTATAACAAGCTTCAGAGTCAGGCCCAACACTAACGACGTCCAAATAAGGTCAGAGAGCTTTTGTGATTTGTGTAAACGTGTGTAATGCCGTTTCAACTCTCCCTGGCTGTTTCCGAATGAATGATCTATGCTAAGCGCACACTGATGCAAAGGTGTCATGCAGTGCTGTCACAAGATTACAGGAGCTCCTGTGAGTTTTCAATTAAAAATGAACGCATTACATCTCAGCAGGAGGTATTAACCACAAAGCGGAGCACACACACTCACACACACACACACACACACACACGTGTCTAGAAAACTCAGTGTGTGTGTGTGTGTGCATGTGTGGCATTGATGTTTACATAGTAGTGTGTTTTGAAAAGAGCTCTCAGAGCGTAGCTTGCAGGTGGTACAGTAGGGAAGAGGGTTTGATTAAACAATGTGGAACAACCACAACAACAACATGTGATGCCTGAGTGGACAAACCGCTGATAAATATAACTGTTTGGGCCACTACTATTAAAAACACGCGCCCAGTCTCTGTGAACCCAAACCAAGAGACACTCCAGTCGAATCTATTCCAACGCTCCAGTGTCTGGTTAAAACGTCTGGCTGAAAGGCCTAATGGTTACAGGGTCTCATTCCACATGGATTGCTTTTAATGAAGTTCTGAGCAAGACACTTTGCCCCAAGTTCTTAATTGCAGCAGTAAAATCGTATGTAAGGAAGGAATGCAATTCATCAAAGGCAATGCAGGCTTACTCCTCACTAAATATTATTCAGCAGGCACTCGGAATAGTTTAGGTGAAGTGAGCACTGTTTTAATCAGGTGCTTCTAGGACATACAGCTCACCTGTGTTAGCATTACTCTACGAGAAGACACTATCAGGAGGTCCGATAAAGCCGTCAGCCAGAAAACAGCAGTTTGAACACACTGTACTCTACAACAAGGCATGGACTCCACAACTCTGAAGTTACCTTGTGGTATCCAGTACAGGACTTTACAGCAGATGCGTCAGAGCAGATGCTGTACTGACCACTATCATACCAGGAACGCCCCCATAAAACCTGCCTGCCATTTTGGAGATCAATCATAGTTTGGCCCCTGTCAAAGTTGCTTAAATCCTCAGACTTTGCCAAACTTTCCTGCTTCCAACACATCAAATGATGTGTTCGTTAACACAGTGAATCCAGAAAGTACTCACTTTTTGCACATTTTGTAATGCTGCAGCCTTGGATGAACGGATTAAACTCATTTTTCTACGCACCACACCCCACAATGACAAACGGAGGAAGGTTTGTTTGAAATCTTTGCAAATCTATCAAAAAATAATTATTATTATGTTGTGAGATTCAGCACATGGGGATTTTGCCACTTTTAGAATTCATGTGAAGTGCAAAAGACCAATTTAAACCAATTATAGAAAGTCTGCAAGAAACAACCAGGAAATAGTAAATCCACCACCTGCACAGCAGTAAACAAATTACTTCATTTCGTTTGTAAATGTTATGCTAGTCCATTTTATCCCTTCCAACCTGATTACAAACCAACATAAAAATGGAAGGTATTATTGCAGAAACAGGCCAGATGTTGATATGAATTGGGTTTTGTTTTTGTTTTGTTGTTGTTTTTTGTAATTCTTGTTTGAGTTGAATAAAACCATTTAAGCCTATTATTATAAGGCCATTTCTTTACGGTGCTCTGATAAAAAAAAGTTTTACAGTGTAGTAAAGGTTCACCCCAACATAGAATGTCCAGACATTGTGTTGGAAAAACAAGAATATGCATATATGCTCAAGCAAACATGAACATTTCATTAGACTAAGTAGTCCTGGACATTAGCATATAGACAATAAATAAATCCTACATGTGCATCATTTATCACATGCAGTATTCAGATAATGGTCGGGTGCTATGGACTGCCATATTTGATGCCAGTTTCTATAAAGCTAGAATGCGCTCTACGCCCTGTACAGAACCAGTCAGGCCTGTTTGGAAGCCACAGGACAGCCTCTGAGGGATGGGGAGTTGGCTTGGTTCACTCCAAAGCCAAACATTACTCATAGCTATTGCTCTACAAACAAGGCCCCTTCAATGAGGGGGCACTATCAGCGGGGTCTGAAAAAGGAAAGCAAATCCACTTTGAAATGCCCTATCCAATTATCCTGGACTCAGGGACGTGTAGTGATGCAATATAAAACACTTTGAGTGCAGAGATAGTGAGAGGGCCAGGGCTTTGTGGGAAAACGCTCAGTCATCTTCAAAAACACAACCCCTGAGCTGTAATCAAAATGTCCACGACAGCTTTCATGTTTTTGACAGTAATTCTATTGTGCTTTTGAGGGCAACACAATTTCCGCAGCATCGCTAAGATGCATGCCGACACGTCTGCCCCGACACAGGTGGACCATGCAGAAAATCTCTGACGGGTTGTAAACATGGTTTGAGTCATGCTCCGAGCTTGCTCATGCTACTTTCTGTTTCAGGTGTGTGAAATACAATCCAACACAATAACCTCTTACGCCTTAAGGGTGTATATGTGAACCAATACTGCAGTTTCTCACCACTACTGAGTAAATTACTGACAAACAGAGCAGAAACACAGTCTGGGAGCTGGTTGTGTGTCCTTTGTTAGTGCACGACTTTACACAATGTCTGCCTGCTGGAGAATTTCTAAAAAAAGTCTAAATGCTCAAACTATGGTTGTGTTTTTGGATGCGGCCCACAGGAAGCATGTTAAGAGCATGATATCGATGCTGGAAGAGACCTGAATCCAGTGTGGAAATGCTGTGTTAGTGATGCTTAATGAGACCTGGAGCCATTGTGCAATGGAAGTGTTGTTGTATGAGGCCCATAGCTGGCCCACACCATGCCAGCGATGCTGGATGGTGTGCTGGTGCCCTGCTAGTGATGCTTGATGAGGACTACAGCCAGTATCCTAATGCCGCAGTAAAAGGCCCACAGCTGACATGATAACATCATGGTAGCATTGTTGGACGTGGCCTGTAACCAAAGTGCCAACATTGTGCTAGTAATGCTGAACGAGGCCTGTAGCCAGAATCCTAATGCCGAAGTAGTCGTAATAGACAAATCCTCTAACACTGTGCTAGCAATCCTGGACAAGGCCTTTAGCCAGTGGCCTAGCAATGCAGAAATGCCCATATGCCCATAGCTGGCATGCTAAGGCTGCAGTAGTGATATTGGACGAGGTCCATAGCGGGTGAACTTATGTTGTTTGGGTAATGTCTTTATGTATAATGACCCCCATGATTACATCACAGCAACTAGCAGACACTCCTTCAGAAGCCCCGATGGAGTGCAGAGAAAGATGTCTGGGCTAAACATTTGCTGGTCTTGCTCTTTCAAACGTAATTGTTTAACCGCAGTTCTCGTATTTGTTATCATTCGTAGCAAATCTAAGAGCCAAGAGGTCAAGAGGTTACTTAACATCTAAAGCAACATGACCCAGAGTCAACTGAGGGAAGAAAATGAATGCAGTCATACTGCCATAAAAGTCTCCCCAACACACACACTACAGATGTGTAATGCATGCCTCAGCCTTTTCTCCACCGCAACCCCCAACGCATGCAGCATGCTGAGAAGGGAGCTCAACAAGCTCCTGCCGCATGAACATGTGAGCAACACACAGATCACAGAGCATGGGTTGTCCACGAGATGGGAAGGTGGAGTTTGGAGAGATGGGAAAAGAAAGAGATGCGAAAAGAAAGTGAAAATATATATATGTGTGTGTGTGTGGGTGTGTGTGTGTGTGTGTGTGTGTGTGTGTGTGTCTGTGTGTGGCAATGGGGTGGAGGAGCGGAAAAAAGCACCCCAGCTTTCCTGAATGTGCTGACTCATTGCAATCAGGCAAAAGACAGACGCAGCTTGCTGGATCTCCTTCAGAAAGGACAAAGTGACGCTCCTCGCCGTCCACCGCCACCTTCGTTTCCTATCAATCAGAACAACTCATGCCTCCCCACCATTTTTCACCCCAGTTATAAATGATTAAACAAGAGCTCAGTGGCCGCTCAAGAAACTCACAATGCAGGGGGAAGGCACGTGGCCAAAGGCAGCGGTACAGCAGGGGTAGGCAGCAGCCAAAAACAATGCAGAAGGGTCAGCCAAGAGGACAGGCTGAGTCATGCTATAAACAGGCTTGTTCTGAGAGGCAGACAGCAGTGGCGCATAGGGTTGGGACATGAGAATGAGGCAGGCGAGCATAAGCGGCGGCCCAATGCTGTGCAGCAATAGATTACTCCCATCCTCTCTGGACCTGGACTATAATAGAGACGATAAAGACCTTGATAATTGACTCACACTGTAGGATTTCACCAAATACCATTAACTGATTAAGCCTTCACACGTCACGGTAATTGCTTGAGGCAATCCGATGCAATGAGGGGCAATTTTGATACAAGAGGTACGAAGGTTCAAGCATCTTGGAGAGCCTGGATGATACAGACAAAACAGCACATTGTGATTAATGCGGCCACATACACTGTGGGGACAAAAATATTGAGACATTTGCTCATTCATTCTAAGGGTATTGAAAAGAGTTTATGAGTGTTAGTGAGGTCACAATGTCGGATGATCACCACCCCACCTCATTATCCGCTCCCAAAAGTACTGGATGGAACACCAGCATTTCAGTTTACAGCGCAATTCTGGAGGGCTTTAGATCCCCCTGGCTAGGGGTGGGCAATATGGTAAAATTATAATATCCCAATATAATATATTGATCATAATATTATGACACGCCATCAATAATATGGTGGTAGCAGATTCCTAAGAACTGCATTTTAAACAGTATGGTATAAAGCAGGGGTGGGGAACTCCAGTCCTGGAGGGCCAGATTCCTGCTCTTCCTGATCAGGCACACCTGATTCAACTCGCCAGTTAATTACAGGTTTAGTTGGTGTGGTGGAGCATGGAAATCAGTAAATGGTGCTGCTGATCACTCTGGCCCTCAGCTCCCCACCCCTGCCACACAGAGTACAGTGATTTCTATTCGAATTCTGCGGCACTAAATCCAAATAAACAGCACTAATGAGAGTCTTAGTAATCAAACGTGCAGTTGATTAAAGTTTCTTTATGTGCTGACAATATCCATGATATGCTCATTAAACTGTGTATCACGATAACCAAATTTATCACGATTTGATAACAAATCATATTGCCCATCCCTACCACTAGCCCATGCCTGGCATTAGGCACATTGTCAATATGTTCATGTTTATTTATCTGCTCCACAGAGTTCTAGTCTATATGCAATATTTCTCTACAGGGCTGTGTGTGCATTGGCACATCTGTGTTAGTTATGTGTGCACGTGATGTGGTTAAGGATTATCCTGCATAGGGCTGGCCGATATATCGATATTTATATCAATATTGGGATATAAACAGAGCATAATATGGGCTGAGGTGTTATCTTTATACTGTTCATTGCTCTCAGCTCCACCTCTACTCTGCTCCCCTCTGCCCCATTCATACTCTCATTTCCATACTATGGAGGGGCCATAAGACTTAGTATCTATAAAGAAATGAAGATCAAATTTCAAACAGTATGTTTATCCATTAAAACAGATTTCATGGGCTGTCCTAATTTTTGAAATTGTATTTTTCACATCATATCATATTGTACATCATAAATAGCTATTCAGCCAAAATATATCGAGATATATTTTTTTGTCCATATCGCCCATGCCTAATCCCACATTATTGTAAAATACTGATTTGGTATGAGGCTCAAATGTGTACAATATTATAAAAACACTTCCATACAGCCTCCACCAAACCGTGCATAAGTGAGAACACCTGGAACCTGTCAGCTCGTCAGCTAGTCCTGTTTTAATTTAGTCAGCAGAAAAGACATTTGCTAAAGGGATAAGTATGACTAGACAGATGAATTATGTGATTCCATTTTCATGGCTTGGTTTTGAACGCATTGAAACACCTCAAACGTGAATGTTGAGGGAGAAGAAAGTGCTGTTGTGTCATTCACCCAACCCCGACTCCCAGCCAACCACCTTCTCTAACCCTGGCTAGGGCTGGGTGATATGTCTGAAAAGCATGCATCTATTAATATGTGTAAGAGAAAAGGTGATATATGATATGAAACCCTTTACAAAGTTTTACATTAAAGTAATCGTATTTATTTGTAACACCTAAAACACACTATGCTGTATATTCAAATAGTAACCTTTAATTGCAATGTTTCTACAGAATAATTTGAACAAGTGCCATCCCTCCAGAGAACAAACCATTTCCACACAAACGACACACTCATGTTCTTTTTGGGAACTGGGAAAACACAGATTGTCACCTGCATAACAGATACTATGATATGGTCATTTATCATATTGTGTAGAAAATGTCTCAATATATCAATATGTACAATATATTGCCCAGTCCCAGGTCATAGCTGCCTCATTGATGTCACTATTACGACAGAGACTAGAATCAAACAAAGCATTCATTTGCATAAACAGATGAAGTTATGTTAAAAGGACAGCATTAATCTTTTTTTTTTTTTTTTTTTTTTGAAAAATCATTTTCAGATTGCACAATTGCTTCAAATGCACCCTTCATAAACAATTTAGGATTTAAATAATATGATGGAGTTAAGGTAGCTATTTTAATTAAGAACAAAGAATAAAATAAAAGAGGTAAACATGTATTTTCTATTTTTTCTTTAAAAAAAAAAAGGCTCAGGATAGGATTATGTTTAATTCACATGATGTCCAGCTTCATGTAGTAGTACTAATGTGGCACAAAGCCAGCCAACTACCCACTACCTATTCTGGACCAGAAGCTTGTGACTGTCACAACAAACAGCAGAACCCAGAGGAGCACAGAGTAAGTAAGCATTGCTAAACGGTTGCCATTAAGTTAATGTTACACTAATAGCTGCAACATTTCTTTTCTCAATTAAAAAAAATGGCTGACATCACAATAACAAATAACAAACATAGTTTTGCAGCAATACTGGAGAGTTTACTGTTAATTAGCAGCTCGTACATTTTGCACTGCAAACCAGTTGTGCGAAGTAGACATGTCTGGGTTGCAATGATGTCACTATAGCTTCTGGCACTCATTACCACCTCTTCAACCCCCTTATTTACCATGGCAACAGAATAGCCCTCAGTCCCATCATCAGCGGCACTTGTTCTGGACCTTACTCCACCATAATGTCGGTGCAGGACTGTGTGGATTAAGCTTTTGAAAGGCTGAATGCATGAATCAGTAACTCATAAAAGCATTATTTCTCTGCCATTAGAATTGCACAGGAAAGCGTTCCTATGGTGCGCATTTGCAGACCTGCTCATCAGACACACAAGAATCCTCCAAGAAAGCACTCCAAATGAGATCACAACAAAGATAGAGAACCACGAGCACTACAGCAAAGCAGGTGAACTGAGCTTCTGCATGCCAGCCTGAACGAGCAGGGCTTTAGCAGGATGTCGAACCTGCATCTAAAGCCTTGAATTAGCAATGTTCGATTCCCTGCCATCTACATCTAATTGTGCCTGGCAAGCAGCCTTTGACTTGTAGCCTTCATCCTTCTGTGCATTAAATCAGATAAGTCACTCCGTTCTTCCCCACAAGACTCAACATCAAGAGCGCTTTGTTGGGCCTCTCTATTTGGCTTGGCAGGCCCTGCTGTACAAGGAAAGATGTATTACCCAATCCAAGCTGACAGACCCTCTTCTGTAATTCAGTCAATATGCATCTCAGAGATCCTATCTTGTCAATGTCAGTGAAAGATTAACTGTAAGGTACAAGAAGGGCTGTCACGATACTCAATCGCAACCTTGATTACTCGATTAAAAACCATCAATTATGATTATGATCAGCAGTGATTAACTGGCAATTTGAACGAGGATAATGCTTATTTGAATTTCCCCTTTTACAGTCTTTACCAGTCCGAATCAGAGCCTGGAAGACACACCAGTCGATGTGGAAGTCAGAGACCACCCTTCATTCATTTCATTATCAATCAGAGATGCTCTTAAGTTCAAATTCTCATAAGATATTTCTGAGGAGATTTTCAGTTACAGAGAAACTGGGACCCCAATCACACAAAACCTAGTGGACCACCACAGATGGTAGGGCACAGTTGGAGCTCACTGTTTGGTGATGCTGGTCGTGCTCAGAAAACTGGTGGGAAAGATATAAACCCACCAAAGTTACAAACTTAGCAAGCAACATGCAGGGTTCAATTAAAAGGAGAGCAAGCCAGTCTCAAAAAGGGGCCTGAAAAGAGTGGAAGACACTCCTAAGACCATATGTGGTCTTTGTACTGTCAGGTCTTAGTGGGATAAAGATACAACATTAAAAAAAAAATTTTTTTATTTCTGTCCGTCCATTAGCAGCCTTGATCTGAGTCCTGATTCTATAAATACATAAAAGAATTTCTTGCAAATTTCTTGAACATTTCTTGCAAATACACATGAGGTAATTCCTATCTGTGGCCATCAAACTCTATAACTCCTCCCTTAATGGGTGACCACTACAAACCACTATTTGTTCATTTACTTATCTGTGCAATAACTCTGGATGTACATATATATTTGTTATCATAACCATTACATAACATGTCTTGTCTGCTTATTGTTATTTTTATATTTACTATTATTTTTTATTTTTGGTGACCTGGGAAGTTTCTGTGTGGAGTTTGCATGTTCTCCCTGTGTTCGTGTGGGTTTCCTCCAGGTACTCTGGTTTCTCCCACAGTCCAAAGACATGCATGGTAGGTGAATTGGTGACACAGTGTGACTGTGTGTGACTGTGTGTGTGTGTGTGTGTATGTGTGTGTGTGTGTGTGTGTGTGTGTGTGTGTGTGTGTGTGTGTATGCGTGTGTGAGCCCTACGATGGACTAGCGCCCTGTCTAGGCTTGCTTCCCACCCTTGCGCTCAGAGTTGCCGGCTGGGCACCAGCTCCCCGTGACCCTATTCAGGACTAAGAGGTACAGAAAATGGGTGGATGGATGGATATATAGATGGATATTAAAGTCATTCTGATTCTGATTGTGAATTTGTTCTGTGATGAGCAAAACTAAGCAAATGTTAACCAGCAGTTTACCTAGTACCAAATATTTCTCAATATATGTCTTAATATCCTGCCCAGCCCAACACCCCTGATCTCAATATACTCTTATTTTCATTTACAAATGAGGCATAATTTTAGAAACGTAGCCAGGACCTAAACATTCAACTTGTTTACAGCATTTTTATAATCATAGTCACAGAGAGGACCATGTGGCCTCTTTCTTTTCCTGTCCCACTGTCTTTCTCTCTCTCTCTCTCTCTCTCTCTCTCTCTCTCTCTCTCTCTCTCCCCCCCACAACTCTTTTTACTCCCTCGGTACGTGACCAGATTTGCCCCTGGCTACAAAAACAAGCACCTTGGGAACATTCCACATGGAGAGAGGCTATGACAGAGAGAGAGAGACAAAGACAGAGAGAGAGAGAGAGAGAGAGAGAGAGAGAGAGAGAGAGAGAGAGAGAGAGAGAGGGAGAGATGGTTAGAGTTGGCTCGCACAATAATCTATATACACAATATCCATTCCCATTTACCAACATTACAAACACAGCTTCAAAAGGTCCTCATTCTAATGACTCATTTAGAACATTTGCACAACGTCACATTTCAAATGAGCGTGCCAGTGAGGACTGAGGCCAAGAGCACTGGAAGAGGGCTTCTAGAAAGTGCTGGAAGCACAGGCTCGTTCTCACTACGTACTGCAAGTCACAACGCAGAGATTAGTGCTGAACACATTTGATTTGCAAATCTGCCTCTGCTGCGAATCGATCTGGAAGTGTCACACAGACATCACATACAAACCTTGCTGTAACCCCCTCCCATTCGCATTGGACACACAGCGTAAGAGCCTGCAGCAGCCCAGGGGAGGGCAGATGTGTCACCTTCAGTCATCGATGACAGGCAGGGTAGTGGTGTGAATCTCAGTTGAGGTGAGAGGACAGAGTGACTGTCAGCAAGTCAATTTCTGGCCTGTGACGACTGTCAGTTGGGGATGGTGTGTCTGGTATGACTGCTGGGTTACAGCAAGGGCCACCCCTTTCATCTGACAGCACATATGTAACGGTGTTCATTTTGACAGAAAGGGTAATAAGGGAGAATTAGTACATTAGCCACGTTTACATGCAGCCTGGTAATCCAGTCATAATTCAATGTAAACGCCGGAATCTGATCACAGTCCCCTTCGGAATGTTTAAGTTTGTTCTGGTTGGAGAAACTGGGTTTGTCCTGGGGGTATGAAACTCATTCATTATGAGAGCAATGTTATGAGGGTGTAGAACCGATAAGATAAATCTATAAAAAAAATTAATATGGAGCTCTTTCAAAATATTTTGAGTCCAGCTAATGATTATTTAATTAGCCGATTTTGTACCACCATTAATTGATTAACTGTTTTTTTAAGCGTGAAAATGAGAAAACTCTGAAAGTTAGAAATTGGTGGAATTGTTTAATTGCATTTCAATGCCAGCATTAAGCAAATGTTAATGGTATGAATACCATTAATTTTAATTAATTTTAATAACCCCATAAAGACCAATTGCAACCCTATTACAATCTTTATATATGCAATACAGTATGAATATTGATATACTGACCTTCTACTTATTATATTTTGCCTTTTCTCTACAATATTGAAATATGAGTTTCACTGTCACATCGCCCCGCACTATATTCTACTATGTTTCATGCTACCAGTGGTGGGACTGGCATCTTGCTCACGTTCCTCTTAATTTTTCAGAACATGTCTTTTTCCTCTCCTTCTTCTTTACGTGAATGTGAGGTTGCCATAATTTTAAATTTAAAGCATTAAATTAACAAACACCCCAACTGCGAACTCAGGTAACATGCTGCTGCTCCTCTTACGCCGACTGGACTCACTTGATGCTCCTTATAATGGTAACCTGCTCACTAGACGGTACTCTACACATGCATGTGATTTTGGATTGGATTACTTGTAGGATGCATGCAAACAGACATTTTCAACATACAGTATAACACACTAGTCTCGGTCTATTTTCAGAATGAATTCAATCCAATTGGAGAAAATCTATGCAGGTAAACTCAAAGCCAGTGTTGCGGGTTTAAAGGTATAAAGTTGTTTTTTTAAATACAAAATATCGGATGGGTACTTTGATATTCTTTCATCTCGATTTAAGCCCCATTAACCCAGAGGTATTCACTGAATCAGTCTATTTGTTTACTTACTGGCCCAACTGTACTCCAGTCCTTTCATATATTTTAGTTTAATACCCTCTAGTTTATGAGTCAGTCCAATGGAAGGCGCTAATAGCTACTTGCCTCTCCCAGATTTGGCAACAACAACAACAGTGGAGCTACAATGACATGCCTAGTGTTAAAGCACTGAAACGTAACACAAAAATGATTTCACATACAGATGGTGTACTCTTGAATTGCTTGCTCATTGCTTAAACTGAACGTTTGTTTGTTTTTTCCACGAAGAACAGGTGAAAATACATCAGATAGAGTCTCTGAAGATAAAAATTCACTTGTAGTTAAACAAAATGTGACTGACCGGCTTTAATGGGTGGCTTTTATTTCCTGTTCCCAGCTTCTGGGAGAAAATTGCACTTGAAGTAAATTATGTAGTGCTACGACTGCCACCAGAGAGCGAGAGAACAGGCTGGTGTGGAAATTAGGAACACAACTTCGACACAATGATGCATCTGTGTTACATCTGCCAGGAAAACTCAATTATCAGCCTAAAAACAACACAGCATATTCGCTCTGTGAGGTGGAACTGGAGGATAGTAACACCGCCAGAACTTGCAGGGGCCATAAATAAAACAGTATATAGACTACTTCCTGCTAACTGTCCTCAGTGCTGTCGAACACAGTGATGGAGGTGCACTCAAAGCAGGGGATATGATGGAGGAAATGGACTCTGGAAATGGACAACTGTATGGGTAAATAAAAAAAAACAAACATGAATGCAAGGAGGTTTGTTGTGCTTCCGGCAGTACTTTGTAGGAAAATGCCTCAACACAGCTGTAACTGTAAGGCGACATAGCCGGCATATTTGCTGTCACACAGAATCCGTCGAGAGCATTTGAGGGACAGAGGTTACATTGTCTCGATGTATGTGGATGTGTCTCAACAAGCCCTTAAAAGACTGAGGAAACACAAACACACCATGCATGGACACACACAGACATAAACTGACGCTGCTTTTCTACATCAGAACGAGCAATCCTAATCATACTACAAATGCAGTACCGTGTATGTCACTGCTGTTGGAACAAACGTGCATCTACAAAGAGCTACTTTACAGGAGAAGGAAAAACAACCTTCCAGCAAATAGGGATGTATGATAACATTATGATACCTGAACACATAGCACAAAAGAAAAAGCACTTTATTGATGCATTAAAAATTCTATCAAAAAAACTAAAGAAAGTAATTTTATTCAGAATTTCACTACATTCCTTAAAATAAATTCATTCAAATTAAGATCCTTTTGTTTTTCATGAGGCTTATGTATATGTTTGTATGTATATACATATGCAACACCCTACATACTTAAGTAAGTACCTATGTAACATATGTAAGTACCTATATTTCATGCATTACTGTATATGAATAAAATATACATATGTAACAACCTATATATATATATAAGGTTGAATATATATATATATATATATATATATATATATATATATATATATATATATATATATATATATACCATTCAACCATAATATCATGATCACTTCCTTGTTACTACATCTTTTTCGGGTCTATTTTATTGGCTCCTCTACGAGTAGTACGTAGTAGTTTACAATTACAGACTGTAGTCCATCTTGTTTCTCTGCATATTTTGTGAACTCCTTTCAAATTTCTGATCTTCAATAGTTAATAAATCGTGGTGGGTCATTCTCAGCATTGTAGTGACAATGACAGGATAGTGGTGTGTTAGTGTGTGTCGCACTCATAAAGGTGGATCAGACACAGCAGTGCTGCTGGAGTGTTTAATCCCCTCACTGTCATTGCTCTGACAAATTCATACCACCTCAATGGTATGGCCATTAAACAAGCTACATTACCTGCATTTTTAGTAATGTTTGTAATGATGAACAGTCACGCTTGTTCAATCTCTTATTCAAGAAATTTTATTTCATTCTTTGTTTTCAGGTAGACGGAGACTATACTTGTTTGCGGGCTTCAGGATCTCCTGTCTGGAGCCTCCATGGAGGTGTTTGTTAAAGTGTCAGGAGAGAGAGAGAGAGAGAGAGAGAGAGAGAGAGAGAGGTGTGTGTGTGTGTGTGTGTGTGTGTGTGTGTGTGTGTGTGTGTGTGTGTGTGGTACCACTGTAACATAAACATTAGCGTTTGTTTGCATGGTAAGCGACAGGAATCTGCCGCCTAGACTGCATGTGGCGAGCCAAGTGAGAGACGGACCGAGTCTGCTGTAATAAACGCAGCTTTCATGGAAAGTTGTACGTATTGTACCTTTAAAAATTCATTGCAGCCTGAAAGCAGGACTGATACACAGTCGAGCAATGGAGGAAAACATATCGATCCAATGTTTCTGCAAGTGATGGCATGAAATAACTTGTCTGGTGGGGTGGGCTCACAGGCTTGCCATGTCTGCCAGGGCAACAGCACAGTCTAGTTTTGGCCTTAGCTACACTCACCCAGAGGACCAGAGATGAGGAATGAGTTGGTCAGAAAGTTGGAGAGAGGATTTTAGTTCCAACCTCACTGGAGGCTTTAGCATTTGGCAGCATCTGACCAAGAGACAGAGCTCACAGGTCTCTAGTGAAATGACCTGATTCAAATATGAAGGATTTCCACACAAATCACACAAACTGCATCTCCACAAGTATCCGCACCTTCTAATTATTGAACTCAGCTAGTGTGACACATCCACGGCTCGCACAAGCTTTCATACCACTTTCATATAATCTCCGTTAGAAAAGAACGGGACACTCTGTGGCAGCCAGCCATGACCCTAAAGTCCCCATGCTCAAGGCTCAGGCATCAGTTAAAGGGGTACAAGTTCCCCAGCCTTGAGCTGTGGAGCAGTGCAACTGCATTGTCAGGAGTGATGGAGCAGCTGGAGTAGAGTCTGCGATCCATAACTAATCATCCAACATCAGTACCTGACTTCATTAATGCTCTTAAGGCTGAATGCACTCAAATCCCCATAGCAATGTTTCAACATTTGATGGAAAGCCTTGTATATGAAACTATCTCGGGAAAGTCTCAGGATAGTGTTAGGTTTAAATCATGTGACGTGACTTAAACAGGGCGGGCTGGAGGCTGGTACCCAGCACTTGCCGAGGCTGATAGCATACTAATGCTGTGCTAGGCATTTTGGACGAGTGCTGTAGACGCCATCCTACCGCCATGGCAGTGATGTGGGACAAGCCACAATCAACGGTTGTTAACTTAGCCAAGCCAGCTGCTGTTCCCTGAGAACCTCAAACAGCACAAAAAAAATGGATGTGCTTCTAAAAGGCCACTGGAGTGGCTTTTAAAGCAGTATTATGTGATAATTGGCATTTCTTGCTCCTGGGCTCCCCGGAGCACCTGCAAAAGAACAAGCTTTACACATGCCTTTCTGGACAGGCTGAGAGACACAGAACTGTGGAAGACAGGAAAATGGAGAAAGTGGAAGAATCGTGGGGACCAAATCCATGGTCATGCACTCTCTGACTCAGTAGACGGCTCTCCAGACATCACCTCATGTGCTATGTGGGCTGGCACAAGGATATCATAGCCTTGCTACCATCACTTTGTCTTGGTGCAGACGACCAACAAATCCGTGTGTGTCAGCACCAGGATGAAAGGCCTAATGTTACGGTAATGAGGTTCTGCAACCAGTGGCTTGAACTATTCTGAACACACACACTTGTCCGCATACAGCTGCTGCCTCAAGAGCTCACTTTGAAAACACAGATAGTATGCCATGGCCAGTTGTATCAGCATCAGTGACTATACCATAGCCAGTAGCTGGTAATGGTACTGTATTTTCAAAATTAGGACCAAACCTTAAACCAGTCCAGACTGCAGGAGTAAATCTGCCCAAAGATGTAAAGATGCCTTTAGGTGGAGTCCACTGAGGGAAGATTACAGTCAGTAACAAACACTCCTGAACACCTGTTTTCTCTCTGATAACATGCTTCAGGCTGTTGAGTAATGCTATTTAAAGAAACTGAAACTCTTTAGTGCTTATCAAATGCGACCATTCAGAACAAAATAATCTAACAATATCCTACTCAGTCTGGCATGAACCTGCTCTAAGCTGAGACATCAACACTGCCTCGGCTCAACACAGATCAACACTTCTTGCAGCAGATGCAGGGATTTTACCATGGGCTAGGTCCTGCTGATTTTGGAGAATCTCCCACACACCTACATATCCCCAGAACTTTGCACACACACACACACGCACACGCAGACATGCATGCACGTACACGCACACTCTCTCTATCTCTCTCACTGTTCCTGACTTACGTAACATAGCTGTCAGGCAAAAACCTTGTTTCTCTAAAATGGCAACTCTACAGATGAAAAAAAAAAAAATTGTTCCATTTGTTGTGAAATTTTGAAACAAAGTAGAAAACAAATGCTAGATTCCCATTTGGCCAAAACACCAACATGTTACATTATGAAACATTGTGCTGGATTAGTAAAAGTATGACACAATATGGGGGTCATCTCATTTCTGATATTCCCAGCTAGCACAGGACTGACCTTCAACGTTGAAATGTGGCTGGAATAATGTCAGCTGTTTAATGTTAAATGGTTGTGAAAAGGTTAAGAGCACTTAATACACTTGATAAATCAACGCTGCATTTGAAAATTGAGTCGATAACATTGTTGAAGTGACACTGAAACGATGCTGCACTGTTCAAAATCAAAAGCAATAAACAGTGAAATGCCAGTGTTTTGACCATTTGTGCTACCATATCATCGTGTTCTACCACAGCCTATGGCAGCATTTTTAACCCTAGTCCTGGAGGCACCTCTACCCTGTGTGTTTTTGTGGATGCCATGCTTTACCATGCACCTTGCATTTCTGAAAGGACTTGTTAATTATGTCATTTTTATCTTTATTTATTATGAGGTGGCAAACACATGTTCAGAAAATCCACCCCAGGATTTTGTTTCTTGTGCAAAACCTTCTTTCTACTCCCTCACTTTGCTCCACCCCCTGTTCTCAGCTCCTCCTCTACTTTGCTCCTCTTCACCCTCATTCATGCTTTCATGCACACACTATGAAGGTGGCATTAGAAAGAAGAAAATATCAAATTTCATGACTCATTATGGAACCGCAGACTCAGTATCAAACCGCAGACTCAATATTGAACCGCAGACTCAGTATCGAACCGCAGACTCAGTATTGAACCGCAGACACAGTATCGAACCGCAGACTCAGTATCGAACTGCAGACACAGTATTGAACCGCAGACTCAGTATGGAACCACAGACTCAGTATTGAACCGCAGACACAGTATTGAACCGCAGACTCAGTATCGAATCGCAGAGTCAGTATAGAACCGCAGACTCAGTATCGAATCGCAGAGTCAGTATAGAACCGCAGACTCAGTATCGAATCGCAGAGTCAGTATAGAACCGCAGACTCAGTATCGAACCGCAGACACAATATTGAACCGCAGACTCAGTATCGAACCGCAGGCTCAGTATTGATCCGCAGACTCAGTATAGAACCACAGATTCAGTATCGAATCGCAGATTCAGTATCAAACTGCAGATTCAGTATCGAATCACAGATTCAGTATCGAACTGCAGATTCAGTATCGAATCACAGATTCAGTATTGAACCACAGATTCAGTATCGAATTGCAGATTCAGTATCGAATCACAGATTCAGTATCGAACCACAGATTCAGTATCGATCCGCAGATTCAGTGTAGAATCGCAGTTTCAGTATCGATCCGCAGATTCAGTGTAGAATCGCAGTTTCAGTATCGAACTGCAGATTCAGTGTAGAATCGCAGATTCAGTATCGAACTGCAGATTCAGTATCGAACCGCAGATTCAGTATCGAACCGCAGATTCAGTATCGAACTGCAGATTCAGTATCGAATTGCAGATTTTGTATCCAAACACAGACTCAGTATCGAATCACGGCGTCAGTATCGAACCGCACATTCAGTATCGAACCGCAGATTCAGTATCGAACAGCAGGTACAGTATCAAACCGCAGGTTCAGCATCGACTCACCGATTCAGTGAGAGCTCCGCGCGCTGACTCTGATCAGCGCATCAGAGGAGAAATACATCAAATAAAGAAACTGAGAGTTCGTGTTATTATAGACCTAAACACACAAACCACCAGGAGGATTAATCGGCCACTTATTCCACAAATAAAGAAATGAAGACTGTAAACAACAGCGGCAGAAACCAAACCGCCTCCTACCTGCTGTGTCCGTCACGCGCTCCAGCCTTTCTGACCGAGCCGCAGAGAGAGAGAGAGAGAGAGAGAGAGAGAGGGAGAGAGGGAGAGAGAGAGAGAGGTGGGAGGGGCTGCAGAGTGTTAGTGTGTATCTCCTGAAGCTGATGTGTGAACAGTAAAGTGCTGCTCTGTAAAGGATCATCAGACTCATAAATGAACTGCGTCTTCACCGAGTCACCGAGTCTTCAGTAACAAAACAAACCGCACTGAGCGTTTATCTATTACAGATTCCCGACAAAACCTCCTGTCAGTCATTCTTACTCCACCTCCATCTCCCCATCTCCCCATTACTCCACCTCCATCCCCCCATCTCCCCAACTCCCAATTACTCCACCTCCATCTCCCCAACTCCACATTACTCCATCTCCATCTCCCCAACACCTCATTACTCCATCTCCCCAACTCCCCATTACTTCACCTCCATCTCCCCAACTCCACATTACTCCATCTCCATCTCCCCAACACCTCATTACTCTATCTCCCCAACTCCCCATTACTCCCCCTCCATCCCCCCATCTCCCCAACTCCCAATTACTCCACCTCCATCCCCCCAACACCCCATTACTCCACCTCAATCTCAGCACTTCATTGCTCCACCTCCATCTTCTCAACACCCCATTACTCCATCTCCCAAATTCCCCATTACTCCACCTCCAACTCCCCATTACTCCACCTCCATCCCCCAACACCCCATTACTCCACCTCCATCTCAGCACTTCATTGCTCCACCTCCATCTTCTCAACACCCCATTACTCCACCTCATCTCCTCAACACCCAATTAATCCACTCCATCTCCTGAACACATTTCCTTACTCCAACACCCATTATTCCACCACCTTACTCCCCCTACTCATTCCTCACTCCTCCTCTATCTCCTCAATACCATATTACTTGTCCCCACATCCTTAATGCCATTACTCCACCCACATCTTTTCAACACCCCATTACCTTAACTAACATCCTCAACACACCATTACTAAATACCATCTCCTCAATCCCCCATTGCTCCACCCCATCTTCTCAACACCCCACAACTGCACCTCCATCTCCCAAATACCCCGATACTCCACTCCATCTACTCAACACCCCATTGCTGTACTCCAGTTTTCTCAACACCACATGATTCCACTCCATCTCAATGCTCAACTCTCATCAATTCAAAACCTCTGGCTTCTGCACCTTAACAGTGCAGTTTGCATAACAAATAGTAATTTGGGGTTGAGCCTCATGTGCACGATTCAAATGAACAGCACTCAAGTTTTGTTTAGCAATTTTGTGTATGTGTTACACAGCTCCAGGGCCCTGGGGTGGAGTTCATGAGCTTGGTGTGTTTTTCTGTTTCCTCCTACACGTGGTAGGTGGATCAGCCATTTTCCCTTGGTGTGAAGGGGTGTGAGTGGTACCTTACGATGGACTTGTGCATCATGCAGAGGGTTTTTGATGATCACGTATGGTCTCCAGATCTAATGTGACATATCATCTGACCTGTTATCACTGTCCCTAGCCTCTGTTCTCAGTCCAGTTCATGCATGTTGGACAAGCCATAACAGAGGTTATATCCACTTTCCACTGTGCTGGATCAGAATATGGACTAGTCGGAATGCGGAATCATTAATTGGACGGAAACTAGTCTGGAAACTAGGCAAGTTACCGTACTTTACAGATGTGTGCTGGTGATGGAAACCTAGAGGACACAATGCCTGCAGCATCAATGTAGATAATATATTTACTATCCAGACCTTCTTTAAATGTCCCTGCACCATGTACCCCTTCACCATGATCACATTTTGCAAAGAGTTTGGCCCAAAACTATTGCAAAACTGTCTTAAATCAGTATCTCAAGTATTCAGCCGTGTTGGTTTTCCATATAACACCTTTCCGTGAGGGAGCATTGAGAAGCATAAAACTCCTCCCCACTTCTGTGAACTGTCATGTACCGTATGCCATACCACAGGATCACAACACCACCAGGTGGTCCCTGGTTACATCACCTTGAATGAGCCATGTTGTAATGTAGAGTGCTGCACATTGGGAAGCTCGCTCTGACTGCACACTGGGATACTTAACCAAAGCAGCATGTCATCCAGGTATCTTTGCAGTGCTGAAGAAATTGATGTGTATGTCTCAAACAGAGCCTACATAAAGCCAAAGATGTGCTTCATACCTACATAAACAAGACCCGGTTGTGCTCGGAAATGCAACTGCTTTCAGAAGCTGAAAGCTCATATATGCAGTTCGACTCATCTGCAATTGTAGCCTCTTGCTCTCCTTCATTCAGCTCTTTGATTTCAGTGGAAGCTTTTTGCTATATTGGTTGTTTATCTATAGGACTCCTGTGAGAACAGTTCAGCATGGTCTGCTGAAAGTGCTGAAGGTATTAAATCATTTAAAGGCAGTATTTGAACAAGAGGAGCTACAGTCTAGAACAGACAGGGCATGAGAACCTGATGCCAGTTGCTTTATTCTAGGCACTGGAGAGAATACACATCATAACTTAAAAAGCCTTTATTTCTACACTTTTTTCTACTCCTTTAGACTTTCTAGAACATCTTTTAAAGATGTGCTCATCAAGAATGTAATCATTTTTAGACTGAAAGCTAATTTATACAATACAATACTATACTATTCTATACTATACTATTCTATACTATAATACACTATACTGTCCTATACTGTACTATACTATACTATACTATACTATACTATACTATACTATAATACACTATACTATACTATACTATACTATACTATACTATAGTATACTATACTATAATACACTATACTATACTATAATATACTATACTATACGATACTATACTATACTGTACTATTCTATACTATAATACACTATACTATACTGTACTATACTATACTATAATACACTATACTATACTGCACTATACTATACTGTACTATACTATACTATACTATAATACACTATACTATACTGTACTATACTATACTATACTGTACTTTACTATACGATACTACACTATACTATACTATATGATACTATATTATACTATACTATGCAATACTATACTATACTATACGATACTATACTATACGATACTGTACTATACTATACTATACTACACTATACTATTCCTGCAGTTTTATTGGCCATTCCTCCAAATTGGTGCCTTTTACATCCCCAGAACAATATATGTGTTAATTATGTGTAAAAATACTTTAATATTTTCTTTAATATTTTAATATAAAAAACATATAAAAGGTGTTTATTTTGGAAGAGTTCCAACAAGCAAATGGCACAGATTCAGCGAAATAGCCCTTATATTCCTATTTTGAACAAACAATACGTCAGGTTTGTGATGCAACACAGATTTCACAAAAAAACACCACTAAAATCACTTTTAAACACTATGTATTTGGACCAATTATAACAGGAGTTGCAGTATGTTGTCTGTGTGCTCTAGACTGATTGCAGGGGCTGTATGGAAGAGAAGATGTATGTTGCCACACTGCAACCCCAGTGAGAGATATATTTTATGTCTGGTGGGTTTTCCATCACTCAGCCCTGCACGAGTTTAGCCTGTTACAACAGCTTGTGCATTAAGTGAAGAGAAGATATGTAAATAATGGAAGTCCAGTTTCAAGTGCCCGTGTCCAACAGTGTGGTCTACATGCGTCACTGAATGTTTACCTTCTGGTGGCCCTTCAGTGGAAAAACACAGTGTGCATGAAGAGCCCCAGCCCAGACAGGAAAGGAAAACAGTCACTATCAAAACTACAAGATCAAATCTGCCATTCAGGACATCATTCAGTCATGCAAGGTGGCGTAACTTACAGTCCGAGTGTCTAGTATTTTTGCATGTTGGTCCCATTTAATGTTAACTGTTGATGAATCTATAACAATTGGCTTTTAATTAGTAGGTTAGTTAAATTTAACTCGGTTTCAGTTGAATTTGGTTCACAGCCTAATGTCATATTTTTTCACATGCTGCAATACCAATGTTGGACAAGGCCCATTGCCAGCATGCAAATCCTGCAGTAGCACATAACAGGGATGCGTAAAGAAAAGTGATTGCTGTCACTGTCAGTCATTGCACAGGACTAGATTTAGCATGGATGGAGGTGAAGGGTGCCCACCAGTATCCAGTGATTTTTGAATTGTCCCCACTAACAATTTAATCCATAGGAATAGAATTATCCCAATAGCATTGCAATCCATTGTAATCCAATCCATTGCATTTGATGATGAGTGTATTATTACATTAGGGAACCAGCCTTTCGAATGGAAGGTTGCCGGTTTGATTCCCCAAACTGGCAGGACATGACTGAAGTGCCACTGAACAAGGATAAGGCTGCCCACTGCTCTGGGCATGTATGTTTACTGCCCTCTAATATGTGTATTCATTAGTGTGTCGGTGTGTGTTTCACTGTTTGGATGGGTTAAAAGCAGAGACAGTTTTCCCTGTGTGTAAATACAGTGGGTCTATATGCACAGTTATGTATATGTTGGTCATTATTTACTATAATCATCATTATTTACTATCATCATCTAACAGCAGATGTGACTGTGTGACCTTTTTATCAATAGTTTATAATTAGTTTGACCACAGGAGGATGGGCCCCTACTGAGTCTTGTTTCCTTGAAAGGTTTTGTCCTTGAGCTCTGAGGGTTTTTGTGTTTGTTTGTTTTGGGCTTTATTTGTTTGTTTGTTTGTGTTGTTTTTTGGGGCCGTGTCAAAATACTATTGTAATATTCTAAGAACTCATAATGAAGATATAATTAATGTACTTTCACTTCTCAAAACATTGCATTATCAAAGCATATTTCCACAGCATACAGCAAATATTCAGTAGCAATTAAAAACTACACACTACTAAATAACGGATTGTGTACAGTGCTGCAAAAGTTTCTGAAAGAGATTGTTATGCATTCTGAATAAAAAAAAGATTATACTTTGCATAGAGACTCTAAACAAGTAGTTCTTGGCACACATTCCTAATGTACGTGATATAACTGCACTGGTAATGAACTGCAACACTTCAGATCCATAAGCTCTTAATGCACTAAGATGCAGTAAGGGCAGACATTTCGAAAGAATATTATATAAATCATGCAGGACATGACACTTTAGTCCATTTATCGTAAGCTGGTCTCCTCCCCTCTACATCCTGAGTGTGCGGCTCTGTTATTGATTGTCCATAGGCTCCAACTCTTCTGATTTATTCAGAGCTGGTTCTCTTTGAAGTGGGAAAGCTGTTAGCCTTGATACATACTTCACACAAGGATGTGAATGCAGACATTTCAAACTATGCAGACTGGGTTTCACACATTGTTCAAAAATGTGTCACAACAGATTTCATAACAAAATGCAAACGTGAGCTGCATTATGATCCCTGCCACTAAGGGTACTACAGTAACAGCAGAGTTGATTTGTTGAACCTGAGGCTAATTTTGCAGGATGTTTTTTTAGTGTGACATAATTTGATGTAGTTTAATGCAAAAAAAACTTTTGTATTTATAAGAGACAGTCATACATGCCTTTTATTGTTATTTTCAGGAGATCCTAGGCAACTCAAATTCTGAAAGTCTTCATTTCAGATGTAAAAAGAATTTAGATATCTGTGAGAATTTACCATTTTTAGTTTAAAAAATGTACATTTCACTTTTTTGTTTCCTGGTGTCATGTCTGTCACTTGTCAGTCCTGTCTCTCCTGTCAGTTTCCCCCATGCACTCCTGGATGGATTGTGTTCTGTCATAGTCTCCTCCCTCTCCCATTACCACCTGTGTCTCATTTGTGACCCTACCCCTTCATAATCAACTGTTTCAGGTGTGTCCAATTGTTGTGTTGTATTTAAGGAGAATATAGGTTTTATTCTGAAATTCGAACCCTGTGTAAGCAAAGGAAGAGCAAACAGCCCCTCCCTTCTCATTTTCCTCTATAATCCAATACCTAGGTCAGTGACATCATTAGGCCCACCTCTCAGAACCCAACCAAATAAGTGCAAGTCCCCCACAGCAGTATAACAGATGTATAAAAACACAGGAGTAAAAATAAAAAAATAAAGATATATAAAGAATTAAAAAATAAAGAATATACCTATATGTAATATGAATAGAGTATTTACACATTAACGTACACTATACATACATTACACACACATCACTATACACTATAGAGATTCTATGTATAAAAAAACTATAAATATAATGTTGGCATTATATTTATATGTGCACTGGGAATAGAATTCGATGTACCTGTAGTGTGAGAAGGTCTTTGGTGGGTGTAGTGTAACAGAGCAACTAGTTGCTACTCCGGTAGTGAGTAGAGTGCAGGTGCAGAAAGAGGGATGGAGATGGAATGGTGGAGACAGGGGAGTTCTCTCTCCTGCTTCTTGAAGTTCACTATCAATTCCTTGGTCTTGCTGATGTTTGGAGAGAGGTTGTTTTCCTGGCATCAGTGTGTCTGGAGGCTGACTGCCTTGCTGTAGGCAGATTGTTGTCATCAGCAAATTGAACAATGACGTTAGAACTGTGTCTAGTTGTGCAGTCATGGGTGTACAGGGAGTACAGGAGTGGCCTGAGCACACAGCCCTGAGGGGCTCCAGTGTAGAAGGTCAGTGAAAAGGATTTGTTTCTGGCCATCCTCACCACCTGCCGACACCCATTTAGGATCCAGCTGCACAGAGAACTGTTCGGACAGAGATCACAAAGCTTCATGTCGGGCCTCGGGGGGGAGGATGGTGTTGAATGTTGAACTGTAGACCACAAACAGCATTCTAACATATGGGTTCTTTTTGTCCAGGTGGGAGAGGGCAGTGTGCAGAGGGAGGACAATTGCATTGTCACTGGATCTGTTCTGCCTGTATTGCACTGGATCGCAGTGAATTGCAGTGGTTCCAGGGTGACTGGCAGTGAGGAGCAGATGAAATCTCTGACCAGCCTCTCAAAGCACTGGCTTATGACAGAGGTCAGAACAACTGGGCGCCAGTCATTTAAGCAAGTGATGCTGGCTGTTTTCGGAACAGGGACGATGGTGACCAGTTTGAAGTATGCTGGCACAAGTGAGGTGTTAAAAATGTCTGCAAAGTCTCTGCTAACTGATCTGCACATGCTTTACGCACACACCCCGGAACGCCATCTAAGCCACTGGCTTTGTGGGTGTTGACACGCTTGAAGGATCTGTGCACATCAGCTACAGTGACTGAGTGTGGGTTGGACTCAGCAGTGGACATGGCTCTCTCCATGGGTTCACTGAGATTTGCTGGAAGTGTTTCACTGGTGCTGCTCAGGGAGTGAGAGTTCCCCTTAAAGTCTGTGAATGTGTTTAACCCCTGCCACATGCTTCGGACACTGGTGGTGCTCAACTATGCTTCCACTTTGTCTCTGTATTCATGTTTTGCTGCTATTATGGTCTTACGGAGAGCATAGCTGGCTTTTTCATACTCCTCCATGTTCCCAAATTTAAAAGCAGTGATACGTGCAGTTGAGTCATACCTTCTTATTGGTGTAAACCTGAACTTTGTGGGCACAACATCCTCTTTGCACTTTCTAATGAAAGTGACTGAATCAGCATAGTCATCAATGGTCTTAGACGAATCACAAAACATCTCCCAGTCCACATCCAGAATGAGTGGTCTGACCAGCGGTGAACCTCCTTGATGGTGGGCGATTCCTGTGTCAGTTTTGGCCTATTCAAAGGTGGGCAGGAGCAGGATGGAGGAGTGATCTGATTTGCTAAACATCAGGGGTGGTCTTTGTGCACCTCCTGGAAGGTGGTGTAACAGTGGTCCAGGGTTTGTTTTCCCTGTGTTGGACATACTTTGAAGAAAAAAACTTTTGCTATTATTTTTGGGCAGGAATGGGAAACCAGGGCTCGGGGGTCCGACACAGTTTGTTGATTTTTCTGTTCTGTTCTGCTAATTTACAGGTGAGATGAATCAGGAGGCAAAAGCACAAAACTGTGCAGGAATCTGACCCTCCAGAACTGGAGTTCTCCACCCATATTTTTAGGGGTGCTGAGACTCAATTTATTGGTGCTTGAGTGCCCCTAAATAGGGTTTAGACACACCTATGTGGTATCTATCCATCCTTTACTTCAAACGAGTGGACCAGTGGATGGTAATTGTTAGGGAATAGGCATTGTTGAGTTTTGCCACACACATCATTTTGAATTTTGGCCTAAAAGTTGCACTTTTATATTGTCTGACCATAAAACTTATCTAACATTTTAGCTGTCTGGCAAACTACAGACAGGCTTTGAAGTGTTTTTTATTCAGTAATGGCCCTTTCAGCCACCCTTCCATACAGGTTCGATGTATTCAGAGCTCTCTTTATATTTTTGAGTGGCGCACCTTTACACCAGCCTCACTGAACTCACATCACACAGCTTCCATTTCTTCATAAATGATCCAACAGTGCCCAGAAAGGAGACCCAAATACTAGCCTTTTCTTATCTTGTGTATCTACAACTATATCTTTATCTGACCAAGGGTGCTTGAATTAAGGGGATTTCAAGCCAGAGAAATTGAGCTTTATTTTTTATAATTGATTCACACCAGTTACATGCCAACTGTGGCCTCCTTATGGTAGGTTTTGTGTGTGTGTGTGTGTGTGTGTGTGTGTGTGTGTGTGTGTGTGTGTGTGTGTGTGTGTGTGTGTGTGTGTGTGTGTGTGTAAACTTGTATGATCAGCTTGGAGCATTCACTTGACCTCGAGTCACTAATGCTCTTGTGAATGCTCTGAATACGGTAGTCTAACCATTCTTTATGTAAGAAATCATAATGTCAGAGACCATGATGCCTTTATAGAAATATTGACTTTAAAAATAAAGAAATTTAAACTGTCAATGGTGTTGCATGAGAATGATTGGGCTATAAACACCTGCAGGGTGTGTAACAGCACACATAAATTGAGAAGAGGTGGTACAAAGCAGTCAATGTCTTGTTCAGTGTGTGGGAAAGGGGTTACAACACAATGTTATAGACTGGCTAAAAGGAGTATTTGCTTTTTGGCATGCTAAAGTCTATAGTGTGAAGGAAGTAGCTGAATTTGCAGATCGAAGCAGATGCTCATATGGGTCTACCACCAGTTGCAAAAATCCCAATCAACAGGAAATTCTCCTCAAAATTGTGGCCGACAGACCAATTTGAGGCCTCTTGGATAAAACTCTGCTCCCTGTTCTACTTTTAGAAGCAATTCTTTCCTGAAAGTAAAGCGTTTTTCATCCACAACTCATAAAAAACTCCAAAAGTCCCCGTTCGTCAGGTTCATCCCTCAACCACAGTTCTGATGAGAATTACATGTATACTGGGATTTTTGACACTTCTGATGGTCCCATATGAATGTATGCATCTATATGCCTACAAATTCCTCTCCTTCCTTCCCATTACAGCTGTGGACACAGCCAAATGTTTTTGAGTGCAGTTGAACACTTGAGCACTTCAAAGTAGCTGAGCTTGCTTTTTAGAGAGAGTGTCTGAATACTTTTGAGCACATCGTGTATGATAATGTGGTTCCTGACTCAATCTCTTGAACAGTAGCAGCATTGCCTGTGAAGGATTACTGCTGTGGAATGAAACATTGGCCATATTAGAGGTGAATGTTTGTGTCAGCAGATCTATTTCTGTTGGCCGACAGTGCACTGACTACCGTCTGCATTTCTGAACAAGGTACAGTACATGACACTGGACAAGTGGTCAATAAACATAGAGTGTAATTCTAAGAGATAAACAGCCCCATTAATGGAAACATTGATTGCAACTGGTTTTTATGCATCAAACCACACCAAACCATTAGAAAATATACAAAAGAAATAAAGGGACATTAGGGAACTAGAGTGGATCCCTATTGATGTTTAAGGGCACTAATGAGTATGTCAGTCAATTTCCTCATTGTGTCTGAATCATAAAGTGGAATTCAAATGGGATTTTGAGAGCACTACAATCTTCCATATGAGCTGAATATGGACCAGAATGCAACTGTGAGTCTCATTCTAACACAGAGGAACGAATGGAGCTGACCACATCTGACATTTGTTCACAGTTATGAACCAGTGGATGCTGTGAAGTTCAGATGTTTTCCATGTAATGTTGATTATGCTTATAATGCACACAATGAAGGATTATTCCATAAATAGCACAGAGCTTTACTAACTTGAATTCACAATTCAGATTGTGTGTGTGGCCAGAGATTAAACATGATACACTCGCATGTTTGTTTATGTGGCCGGGGCTGACACGTATTGCTAATGGGGAGGTGTCCAAATTCATCTGTTTCTACACTACTTAGTAAACTAAATAGTCTATCCCTATATAGCACAATACTAATGAGGGAATAGGGATCCATTTCGGTCACAGCCAGAGTGAAAATAAAACTCCAATTCTCTGCCTGATCAGTATCACAAACATAAACGTGCACCTAGATCTACTGTTCTTGCACACAGGGGGAATTTTTCTCCACATTTGACCCGTCCATGCAGTGAAACAACACATACACACTAGTGAATTCACACACTAGGGGGCATTGAGCACACGTGTCCGGTATCGTGGGCAGCCCAATCCACAGTGCCCTTCCACATCTCACATGACTGGTTTCAAAACCACTAGACTACAGCTGTTCCATATGGGTGTTGTTAACAGATGTGTAACCATGGAAACCCAATCAGTACACTGGGAGCAGTAAACCTTGTGGTCTGAACCTGTGTGCAGTTTCAATTTATCCTGTTGTGCAAGTGAACCAGGAGTGTAATAACTAAGTAAATGCTACAATGATCCAATCACTGTTAATACTTAAAAGCACAGTATTCTGTCCAAGCATTTGTCTGTTATTTTAGAAAAGTGTTGTGGAATCCATTCTTCCATCCACCCATGCAATATTGGTATTACAGTTGTGTATTGAAGTCTGTACCTTTAAGGATGTCAAACAAATTTGTCAGTACTTCCGAGTACCAATGCTTGTCAAAACAACCTCTGCCTAATTTTGGTTGTAGTGTAGCACACAGTCAGGGCAGTGGTGAGCTGAAAGCAATATCAAGTATAGTTACATATTTCAAACTTATTGCAGACACTCTGCAGCCTGCGTTTCCTAAATACCCTCTAAAATACTTTCCACTATGCAACAAAAAAAAGTGCAGAAGGAAATGTAAATGCTGTGCTAGTGACTGCAGGCTAGCTCTCTAAACCCCCCAGGCAGTTTATACTTGATTAAAATTAAATGCTGGACTAGCAATTATGGTGGACACATACACACATGCCACTTGATGATAATGTTGCACTACTGTTGGAAAAATGAAATGTTTTCACAGCACTGAAACTCTTTTGTTTTATTTTTAAGTTCAGGGTCATAAAGGTTTAAAAAAAAAACTATGTAATAATGACAGATTGATCAAAGAAAGAAAAATCAAGATTAATTAATTTAAGGTTCCTTTGTTTTAGTTATTTTTTAAAATACTGTTTTAATTATTTTCTCCCATTTTTCTACCAAACCCACCAAAATATTCTCACTGCTACAAGACATTTTAGGAAGGATATCACATGCTGCTTCCTCACATAACAGCATGCACATGCTAGGCCTTGCTGGGAGAATGGCAGTTGTAGGATGGTTCTGGGAGGGGAGAAGGAGGTAAAGAGGTTTTATTTTGTGTGTAGAATGTTTAAAATTAAAATGAAAGAAGATAAGATTTTACTTCTTTACTTCTTTACTGAAAAAAGTACTGTTTGGTACTGGTATTAAATTCCAGGTACTGTTAGCAGTGCCATACTGGTTAAAATATGAACAGTACCTAATCCTGCCAGTGCCAATGGCAACACCACAACCACAAAAAACATGACACATCCACCCCCATGCTCCATCGCATGTGAGGTGTTCAAAGGGTTCTATATTTGCTTCATTCCACAGTACCTGTTTCCAAAACGTATCTGGCATCTCATGACTTTTCCATGAAGATCATATTTTTGCAAGCAGCGCTGCACAGTGGAACAGTGCACTGCCATTCTTCACTCAGCTAAACCTTCAAGCAGGTTCCTGGCAGTCATTTGGTTTTCGCCCCTTTAACCTCAGTGAAGAAAACGGCACACTGATGTCCGACCAGCATGGATGAGCAGCTTCTCTCAGCGACACAGTGAGCCTGCCTTGGGAAGCTATTGGCAGCATCAGATGGGTGCAGTGCAGTGTAGAGAAGTGCTGAAGCACAGCGAATGCTAATTAAATGCAATCCTCCTTCTAGCTCCACACACATTTAATATTTCTCTAGTGAAGCCTTTTCACTAAAGCCCGATGAGCTGTCAATTGCAAACCCTTAAAGGAGCTAGGATGGCTAATCAATGCTTTATCTTTCACTGGGCTTTAGTGTCAACCAATACATTGGCTAGAGGAAAGAGAAATAGAGAGGAAAAGCATGAATGGAATCTGCCTGTGGTTCTTTACTTGGCTTGCTGTTAAGTAAGTTAAGATAAATTAATAGGCATCAGTTTCTAAAGCAATCATATAAGTGGGTAGAGTTCATTTGACACCGCTTATTAAGTAGTATGTTTATCTGTTTATCTGCACTGCTTTTGCCCTGTAATCGTTTTGGAAAAATATTTTGTTTGGCATTACATTAGATAGATCAGTGGTTTTCAACCTGTGGGCCGACAGCCCACATCAGTGGTACTGCTAGTTTTTGTTTTTTATGTTTGTTTATAATCAATAAAAACACTCCATATCTCTATATCAGAAATGTGCACAGGAAGGATCCTTTAAACTGGGATTTAACTCAGTTGGAAAAGATATTATATATATATATATATATATATATATATATATATATATATATATATATATATATATATATAGAGAGAGAGAGAGAGCTGTCTGAGAGGAGAGGAGAGAATTGGGATTTAACTAGTTGAAAAGATATTATATATATATGAGAGAGAGAGAGAGAGAGAGAGAGAGAGCAGTTTGTTATGATATGTGTATTATATCTGTAGGTTACTCTGATCCTGAGATTTAAAGGTTAGAATACCAGCATGTAACTGCGTGCTAAATGCAGCTCTTAGGTTATAATTTCCCCAGTAAATATAAATATGTAAAGTAATTTAAGATGTGATAGATGTCACTTAAATAATGGGAACTGTATGTCTGACTGAGAAAACCAGGTATGAACCTAAAAGAAGGAAATATAGCAGTGAGTACCTGGTGCTTGGCTTCATGAACACCAGCGGAAAATGCTCTGCATGCTCAGGAGACGGGCTGATTACGGACATTCAGCAGATATTAACATTTGCTCTGCTCTTGCCCCCTGAAACATTGGCAACCAACTACTCCACTGTTATGAACCCGAGTGATTAGACGAAGCAGTCGGTCAGCAGCACCAAGATCCCAGTATACCATAATTCTCTAAACCCATGAAGCCATGACCAGAAGCTACACTGAACGAATGACTTTCCAGCAAAACACAAAGCCCCAACATCATCTTGAGGGTTATTTCAGATTAGAGGTGCTTTGTAAGAAAAGGTTCTTCCCCCTGATGAAGCCTGAATTTTGGGAACTAGTAGGAAGCCAGCTCTCTGTGACCTGAGTAATAGCGATGGCTCATAATGAGAAATAAGTATTAAACAACTGGCCACTTTTCATTGCTTGTTTTCCACCAACAGTCCAATTGACTTATTTTTTGTTCATTCCTGGCTGTCAAATTCAGGATTTTGAGAAATAGTACATTTGGTAATTAAAAAATAAAAAAGGTAAAACCTTGTGGATAAAAATGACCACTGAGCAAGTTTATAAAATGGCTAGAACAGGAAAGAAGCTATTAAACCACACTGAGTCCCATATGTTTTGTTACTTTGGGTATGATGATGAGACATGACAGTCCTGAAGCTAGAATTATGGGAGGAATTGTGGAAAGATGAAGAATAAACTGGATTGACAACAAGTCGCGGACAAACAACAGGAGATGGAAGGCAAAATGGGGCAATGACAGTGTTCTGTTTGTTTGGTTTTTTTTTCTTGTTTTTTTTTTGTGAAAATCAAAATCTATTTTGATCTCACATGACAATTATCTTGGTTCTCCAAGGGTGGACCAGCAGTGGCAAGCAGTAAGTGGGATGCAAGCCTTGCCAAACTAGTTGTCCAATAAATGCTTACTATCTCACAAATGTGGAGGTGCCTGCTGCGTTGTGAGCTGTCTGCTGTGCTCATATAAATATTTTTTTCGGCTTTAAATATAAATTTAAGTTTAAATTAAGTAACTTGTAAGGTATGTTTGGATGTCTGTATATTCAGCGAACCCAGTACAGTTTGTGTTCCATCAGTGAAAAGGTGATGATGAATATGCAGCCTGTTTACACCCACACAGCAAAATAACAGAGGGAGACAGAGGAAACAGAAAGAGCAAAACACTCATTTAAACGTCGGTTTTGGGAATATTTGGGAGGTGAATGAAACACATGAAATGATTCATTTACAGAAATGAGCAAGCAGCCATGCTGGGTCTGTACAATTAGATGGTGTTTGTCCTCTGTGCTAAAGGAATGCCACAGACAAAGAACCTAATATTACTAATACCGAATGAAAGCCCATCTAATGATTAACAGGACATTTTGCTTGTGTGCTTTGTGTCATGGGTTTCTTATTTATGTCTTTTAATACAGGCTAATAAAACGCATGTTTTTTTAACATCGTTCCTTTGGACTGTTTCCATCGCTCTACCCAGACGACATAAATGACCATAGTCTTCTTGACAAAAATGCTTATGGATGTGCTTTTCTCCTGGTAAATGAGCACAATAAAGCAACATAACAACATTAAGTGTCCACCAGGACACTATGTGGCAGTTCTCTGGACAGAGATTAAGCCTAATAATGGAATATATTTTCCTTTCATTCCAGTGGACAAATGGCAAAATGTTGCATAATCTCCTCACTCAACATGTGGGCTGAAATCAAGGGTGGGAAGGCTTTGTGCAAGATGTTGGAACATTGCTGTGAGGATTTGTTTGCATTCAAGCACAAGAGCATTAGTGAGATTAGTCAGATACTGATGTTGGATAATTAACTCTGGAGTGCACAAAAAATGTATTTAGACCTGAGCCAGAGTTAGGCAAACCAAAAATAAAAATAAAATAAAAATAAAATAAAAATAAAACCCCAGGATTTTGCCTGGAAGGCTTTGCTACAGGTAACCTTTCCCAGCTTTTTTGCTATAAATGCATTTAATACTATTTTTCTGACCATATATTACATAGACTGCCTCTGAAAGAGGATACGGCACCTTCTGCTGGTTACCTGAATGAAGGCAGCACTGTTAATGTTTGCAGAATGCCATTACTACTATGAACATGGAGCTATCAGAGCAGCAAATTTGGTCTTTATCTGTTCATTCACCCATTGTCAGACCAAAGAATTGCAGAATAAGAGCTGTAGAGAGCTGACATGCCAAAGGAGACTACCACAGAGTTTGTACTAAAGCCAGGATAAACACTGGTTTGGCTTCTGAAATATATCTTTGGCTTATGGAATAAGAGCTCCGTTAAAAAAAAAACAACACACACAAACACACATTAAACAAAGCTAAATTGGCTTTTTTTCTTGCAGAATAGGGAGGATTTTCCAGGCCACAACTGCTCTGAATTTTGTTCATTACAGAGTAATACAGTACTGTACGATAACCTGTATAGTAAAGTCATAGTCAGTATTGTCAGTTAACTTACTAACACATGTTTTGTGCATTTGTTTGTAAAATGTAAAGTGTAAACTGTCTTTGGAACAGGCACTGGCAGGAATAATATGAATGTACACGCATTTTAATTCGTTAAGTACAGGCAGCCTCGCCCCAAGAAGCATAGCGGGCCAAGGCGCTACCACTACAAGCCTGGAGTTGCTGGTTTGAATCCAGGTTCATGCTGCTCACCATTGGGGTCCAGAGGGAAAGAAATTGGCTTGCTCTCCCTCAGGGGGTGGGTAGATGGTGCTCCTCCCATATCTCATAAGTGTGCTGCTGGTCGACCCGGGCGTCTGTGTAAAACTGTCTTTGGCACTGGCAGGAATAATATGAATGTACACTCATTTTAATTGTGTACATTCCATTGTGTCAGATCCAGGGATCCGGCATTCACCTCCAAGCGCGATGGCTGCCCGGTAACGATACAAATTGCGGCAGCTCAAAAAGAAGCGGTAGGCTATCGTCACATAGGAAAGAGGAAACATGTGGACAATTTCTCCCCCCCTAGTGTCAAAAGCAGGGCATGTAATGTGGAAGGGTACTTAGGGGGATGGGTAATTGGCAGATCTAAATTAATAGGGGTGAAAAATTGGAAAAATTGGCAAAAAAAATATATATATAAATATATATATATATAAAGTGGAGGCTCCCTGGTGCTTGTTTTTGTCCTTTCAAATGGGGAAGGGGACCACCTTTACATTTGTTTGACTGGATGTTGTGATGTATAGAGGACTTTTGCTGTTGGTAACACTGATTGTTGCTGTCATTTTGAACACAACAGAGCTACTGGGCTAATGCGGACCAGCTGTGCTCTTATAGCCAGTCTTTGTTACTGAATGAACATGACTGTTTATTCATATCCAGAAGGCCTTGAGACTTCCTATTTTTAATTTACAAGCTACAATTGTTGGATGTAATTGCTCTACATTGTTATAATAGTTCCTATTTTCCCATTTTCATCAGACTCAGTAAAGAGACAGTACCACAATGCACACTTTAAACGTAGTCTTCCACATGCTCAGTGCAATTACACATTCTCACCAGAGATGTCTCTAAATCCCCCAAAACAGCCTATTGCTTTAGATTAGCTTCCTAAAATCTAATTTTCTTCCTCATTTCATCTTCCAAGCTAGCCAACTAGTGAATAAAAGCCTACGAATATTGAATGACGAATGTTAAACATGACGTCATCATTCTAGTATGTACTGTGTCCCTCTTACACCACATATGATTTTTTAAATACTGTTCTTCTACAGAACACTCAGTATGCTCCAGAGCTCAGCATCAGCCTGGCAGCAAAGCCACCAGGATGGCATTGTAGTGTCTCCACCATCAGCTGACGGGTGGCCCTTGGTACTGGGCCACCGCCAATGCATATGTGACTTTGTCAGAAGTCTGGCAGTTGCCGATAAGGACAGCTGCGTCTACTAATTTGCAATGTTTTTGAAAAGACTCAAAAGGCAACCTGGCACACCCAGCCACTCTCTCTCGCCCATGCCTGTTAGCTTGAAGATGACAGTTTCATTGTCTCTGCTCGATTCGTTTATTGTCTGTTTCTGCGTCTTTCTGTTTTTCACCCAGCGCTCGCTCTGAGAAAACCGGCTCCTAATCTTCTACAGTTCTGCTCTAGAGTTAGATTCAAATGTGCCTTTAATTAACAAGACATTCAAAGCACCAATATGCCTTCCAGGGCAAGGTCATGGCAGGAGCATGGGTGTGGAAGCCACAGAAATTGTGTGACACACCCTGTCATGTGCCATCACCCATGTGTGTCCCAGCAACATCTACACTGTGCTCTCACAGCTGAACAGGAAGTGAGCTGCTCATCCCTGAACTCTGAACACACTGCCGCCAGATCACATTTCCTCAGGCCCCTGCTGACTGTGTGTACACACATGGAAGAAGCAAAGGTTTTTGATAGAACACTCCAACATCATTGCTGCATCTGCACTGACTACACTGTCGATTACCATGGACAATCATTTTGATGGCAGTTAATAGTAGTTGCACCCAGAAGGAATCAACCGATTCCAATACACAGCTGTAATGGTGTCGTACAAGACTGTCGTGGAGTCACTCAAAATGGAAACAGGTCATCTTCAGTGACCAGTCCCATCTTGGTGGTCATGACCAAAAAATCTGTGTGTGGAGGCACCGTGGTCAGCTCCAAAATCAACAGTTTGTTGTCTTGCGTCACACGTTCATAAGGCCTGGTGTCATGGTGTGGTGTGCAATTTCATACAATGATCACCTTTGGTCTTCATTACAGGCTCTGTAACGACCCTCCATCCACCCCCCATCAACTCCAGACTTTGCATCACATGGAACTTTATATTAGCACATGATCACTTTGACCAGCCTATAAGCTTTTGTGTCTTTGTGATTGCACTATTCACACCTACAGACCTAATTTGTTAGGTGGCTGTGCCACCTTAATGGGACCCTTATATTTTAATATTATATTTTCAGCAATTCATGTGTATAATGTTAATTTAATCTTTGTATATATTAGTGTCTATTTCATGTTTAATGTTTATTAATGACCCATGGGTCTGAGAGAAATGCAATTTCAATTCTCTGTGTGTCTTGTACATTTTGCAGCATGGACAGTAAAGCTGACTTTGACTTTGACTTTGACTTTGACTATGCCATGGCCAGTCGCACTGCCAGCCCTATCCCCAGTTGTGTCTCAAAAGTAAGAAACTGTCCAAAAAAAATTAAAATGGTTTGGCTGTCAGTGATCCAATTTTGGACACAGGCTGCAGGGAAAGTTGATGACACCTGGCTGTGTCATCAACCTAGCGGTCATCTTGAATACCACCACCTTGGATTTGAGTTCAGATTTTCAGATGTGAAGGTAGATGTGTGACACATCAAACTGGAAGAGAATTTCACCAGAAAAACCATTGCTTCATGTAACTTTATTCATTCTCACGTTCAAATTCTGCAAAATGTGACCGAGGATAACCTAGCCTTCTAGGTAGAATTGAAGGGTTACGAAGCAATTTCAGATACATCCTTGTTTTCATTCTCAGTTTCTGTTTACTGATTTCTTTTGAATTGGTGGGTCAACAAACAGAATCACTGATACTGGTCATAAACAAACCCTCACTGATGAACCCTGACTGATCCATCTAACTTTTTTGCCTCACCAAAAATTGTGTTGTGTGGTTGCAATTGTGGGGTAATTATGGGGAACCTGAGTTCCTTATTGATAGCATATTGAGAGTAGACCCATTACACAAGGTTACACATTCTTTGTCAGAATTGTCTTGATGTGCAGTTTATCCAAAAGGGGATTGGTCATAGGGGTCCAATTGAGTACCCACCACTTCCCCCTGATTAAAGCCTTTTGGATTTTTGTCTGTTTACTCTTTGAGATACAGAATGTTGTTCAAAGATAGAATTGTTGTTTCTGCTAGAATTCAGCCAGATGCTTGGTGAAAGTTCATCAGGAATGGAAGAAACGCATATCACTTCAAAATGGTGAACAGCAAATTTAACACAATCTGCAGACCTTATGATATTTTTCTTCATATAAAATCAGTGTCTTAACATATAAAGTGTGTATGAACAAATAGTTAGGTTACCACCGTGCCATTGTTTTTCTGGCGAAATTATCTACCCGTTTAATGGGTCACACACCTACCTTCTTACCTGAAAATCTGAAGATGAATCCAATATGGCTACATTAAAGAAGACCACCACACTGGTGACTTGACCTAACAGGTTTCCCTCTTCCTCCACAGCTTGTGTCTAAAATTGGATCACTGCCTTACAAACTGTTTTCATTTTTTATGGGTTTTTCCTTACAAAACTATGATATATTTAGCAGGCTGAAGAGGACACCCTTCTAATCTAGTATTTCAAGTATTTGGCAAGCAGTATGGACCAGAAATCCCCTACAGAGGTGTTCAAAACACATTCATAAATCCATAATTTCAGTTTCTTGGTAACCAAAGGGTGTGCTACCAAATATTTGCATTTAAAATAGTAACAGCTGAAGGTAACAATACACTATATGGACAAAAGTTGTTGGACACATGCTTATTTATTGTTTCTTCTGAAATCAAGGGTATTAAAGGAGTTTATCTTGCTTTTTTGGAATAACTGTCTCTTCTGTCCAAGCAAGGCTTTCTACTTCTTGGTCCATTTTTCAGCTTTTGCCTTGTACTAATAATTGACATATGGATAAGTGTGGTGTTTCAGTAATCACAGTGGTGTTTTGTAATTAGGCTCAGTATTAGAAATACACATACACCCAGGTATTAAAAGATTTGCAAGAAGTGCAAATCAATTCAGCTCAATAATGGCACAGCCCCTGAAAACGCTGTAATTATCCAATGGAGAACATTAAAAGCATGTGGCCTCCACATTTTCTGATCTTTTACTGCACAACTAGCCCCCATTATATTATGTGTGAAAACTGAACATGTGTAAAATCCTGTGTGCAGACCATTAGCCGGGTCACTGCGCAATTAAAGGCTGGAGAACATGGGCACTCTTCATATAGAGCTCACCAATTACAGCCAGCTTTCCCCTCCAGGTACTTGCTCTGCCATTTCACGCAGATATGCGGTTCATTAAAAGCCTTCGCTGGACTGTGCAAATGCTGGTATCTCTGAAGTATGTGACCTGTGTAAAAAGGTAAAGTGGCTGCTTTACACTCCCCCGCTTAACATCTTCACTGGCCACTTACCACCAGGCCGAGGTGGGTTCAGGATCCTGAACTCACACAAGTGAAAGTGTAATTCCGCCCGAAAATCACCCCAGGAACTGATTTTCCCACAGAACTGAAACTGAAGGTCTTAGCACACCCAGCGTCTATCATCATACAGTCTACTCTTCTCTTTTGGTGTTAAATAGGAGGTTAAATGTCCAAAATGAGAGTTGTGAGCATTTTGTAGCAGTGCATGGTCTGAAGCAACCCAACAGAATAGAACTAAACTGGAAACTAGCTAAAACTGAATGTTGCTAGAATAAAAATGATCAAATTAATTGCCAATTAGTTGTCCAGTCCATCACAGGGTACCACACCATTTCTCATGGCCAATTCACCTACGAAGTGAATTTTTGGAAGATGGGAGAAAACTGGAGGAAAACTCCAAGAACATGGGAAGAACACACCAAACTCCTCACAGAGTTTGGAGTCCACCACAGACTCACCCATCTCACCCATCTTCAAGACTGCCACCATTGTGCAAGTGCAAATTATACGACTGCTTCAGCCATGAACGACTTCTGCCCTGTCGCACACATCCTGATCATCTCCAAGTGCATTGAAAGACTAGCTCCTTCTCAACTGAAATCCTGCCTGTCTGCCACATTGGACCCACATTAGTTTGCCTACCGCAGCAACAGGTTAACTGAGGAAGCCACACCACACTGACCCATTTGGACTGTCAGAACTCCTATGTTAGAATGCTGTTCATTGACTTTTGTTCAGCATTCAACACAGTGATCCTCTCCAAGTGTATCCACATCAGCACATCTCTCTGCAACTGGATTTTGGACTTCATGACAGACAGACACTGTATATTAGTATATTAGTGTATTATGTTGCGTGTGACTGTTCACCCACGGCCTGTTTATGGTGCCAACACCATAATCAAGTTCACAGATGACACCACGATGATAGCCTGATCAGAGGCAATGACAAGATGTCCTACCAGAACAAGGTGCAGCATATGGCCACATAGTGCACCAATAACAACCTGGCTCTTAACACCCACAAAACCAAGGAGATTGTTCGGGATTTCAGAAAGGTTAAGAGCCAGGCTCATCCCCCACTTTACATCAGTGGAGCTGCAGTAGAGCAGGTAGCCAGCTTCAAGTTCCTCTGCATCAACGTCTCCAATGATCTCACCTGGTGTCTGAACTCATCGACCCTGGTCAAAAAGGCACATCTTTAATTCCTTTGGAGACTTAAGAAAGCTCACCAGTGTCCCAGGATCCTGCTGAACTTTTACTGCTGTACCATTGAGAGAATATGCCATGGTATGGCAACTGCTCTGTAGTTGACCGCAAAGCACTCCAGTGGATGTTGAAAACTGCTGAACGCATCATAGGCACTCACCGTTCAGGACATTTACCATAAACGCTGCCTGGGCAGGGTGAGAAACATCATCAAGGACAGACCCTGTTGAACTCTGCACTGCCACTTTAATTAACAAGGGCACTGCCACTGCCACTTCATTCACATTGCACTGCCACTTATCTGCATTCTTGCACCCTCTACACTGTTATTGTACTTATTCATCGTAATGTACTTCATTCAAATTTGCCCTTTTATTGTACATATTCATAATCATTCACATCTGCCTTACTAATTACTTACTCATTGCACCACCTGCATGGATACTACTGCACTCTATGTAAATAATACTATTCATTGCACTTCTGCTTAGATAATAACTGCATTTCATTGGCTCTGTAACCTGTACTCTGCACAATGACAATAAAGTTGAATCTAATCTAATCTAACCCTAACAAGATTCTCAGGGCCTTTGGAAGAGAAACACACCCACAGCATCACCAATCCTCCGCCTTCACAGTGGGCATAAGGTGCTTTTCCACATACTTATCTTTTGTGTTCTGACTAACCCACCTCCAGTGTTTGTTGCCAAAAAGCTCTATCCTGGTCTCGCCTGACTAAAGTCTAAAGTCCCAGCACCACTTACTGAACTCCAAACCTTTATGTTTATAAGTGAGAAAAGGCTTTTTCTGTGCATGCTTCCCAAACAGCTTGTTGGCATGTAGATAGCGCCTGATGGTTGTTATGGAGACTTTGCGACCGCAAGATGCTACTCTCTAATGCAGTTCTCTAACATGGAGCTTTGGAGAACTTTTCTCTTCTCTTACAATGCTCTGTACTGTTTGCGGTGGCAAGATAAACTTGCATCCTCGTTTGCTTACCGGCTAGGTGCAAGTGAGTGGCTATTTTCTTGTAGACGTTGCCTGACTTATGAAGGTCGACACACATCTGACTTATTTGAATGCTGTGTTATCTTTTCTTTCCCTGTTGGAGTGGATAAGAGAAATAGGCCTCTGTGTCACATGATATTTATACCCCAGGGATGCAGGAAGAGATGGATTACTAATTAAAGGTTCATCAACTATATAAACTACTGTAGAAATGACAGAAATGCTCCAGTTACATTTATTTTTTTAGAAATTGTTAGGGGTGCCAATAATAGTGGAACAGTTGGTGGTTTAATGAAAAAGATTTGTTTCTAAGTCAGGTATTTATTTATTTATTTATTTATTTATTTATTTATTTATTTATTTCCTGATCGTCTGTGAGCTTTCGTCTTGGTTGGGTGGACTAACGAATCTGTGTGGAAGCATGTTCAGTGCCAAGATCAATGGTTTTTTGTCCAGCATCCAGAAACCTTGGTGGCATGGTGTGAATTACAATTTTGTACAATGCAAATGATCAACTTTGGCCTTCATTACAGGCACTTTGACAAGGGTGTGCTATTCCAACTGCTGCCATCTCAAGAGCTGACTTGAATATGTCATGGTCCCATCTCCAGATGTTTCCCTGATTGAAAAAGTGTGAGAAACTACTGGACGTACTATCAACACTCCACCCATACCGCAAAATCCACACAAACAGTGGGAGGATATTCAAGCTGCATGGGATGGATTATCGTAGGACACCAGTGGGAACCTCTGCAAATCCATTCCGAAATGTCTGGCATGTTGCGTTATTCCCAACACCATACTGAGAGACGATGCTTCACAGATCAGTAAATATTGCCCATATCAGTCAATCATGACATCATTTCCTTCCCACTGCAATCCCACACTTTCTTCAGAATCCAACTTTTTTCGGTGTTTCTAAGTGTCCAGTATCACAGTACATTTCATCATTGCAAAGTACAATGAGGCACATTCTGTTAGGAACAAACACAAGTGCAAGTTATTAAAAACCTTGGAGAGGAAAAGCATCCTCTCTGAAGATGCTTTTTGTTAAACTGGCCTCTTCTAAACTTTAAGTTTTTTTGAAGAAAGTTTATGAGGACTCTTCATTGTAGTAGAAGGTTATTGCCCAATGAAAACCTTGGAAATGTGTTCCTTTGGTCTGTTAAATCTAAACTGGATATGTTCAGGCACATGGGCGTTGCTTTTGTTTGGCAAAATAATCGAGAGGCCTTCAACAGTTCTGCACGTGAAACATGGTGGTGAGAGCATAATGCCGTGGGGCTCTTGTGGCGCTTCAGAAACAAAGAGCCTTGTTTAGGTGCATGGGGTCATAATCTTCTCTCAGTCTGGCTTCAGATCATTGCTGGGTCTTTCAGGAAAACAGTGGCCAAAAGCACTCAGCTAAGTTAGTCCAAAATCTTTAGGAGGACACCAAACTCTCTATCCTATTAAAGCACAGATCTTAATCTTAACAAGAAACTATGGCAGCAGCTCAAGGTTAAGGTCCATACCCAAGAACCATGTAATTTGGATGAGCTGGAAAGATTTGCCATGAAGAAATGATTGAAGATCCCTCCAGAGACTACAGCAAGGAAGTGCTGTCAGTTGTGAGTTGAGTCAGTAAGGTTACATTATTAATAAAGCGCCTAGCTATGCAATCAGGCTTTACATACATCAGGGGGTGGTTCTAAAGTGTAAGTATAGCCAGTGTGCTATATCTTCAGGAATGCTGTTGGACAGAAAGTATGAAATTTGTTTTGTGAATAAGAAATTTAACTTGCCATCCAAACTTCACATCACTGCCTCAGAGGAACTTTCTGGTTCTTGTTCGACCAAAGGACCATCAAAATAGCTGTACATCAAACAACCTGTTTAAAAAACCTGATCATCCATGTCACACCACATGACAGAATTTTCATTACTAAGTTTTATTCACTGTGATTATTATTGTAGAGGTTCTGTGCATTTTAATAATAAACCATTTATAAACAATTCCAGGTATTACCAGCTATTTACTCCTTCAATCTAATCATTTACAGCTGATGTGCTGCACCTGATTCTAATTTTGGGCATTTTAAGTAATGAATGTGGGAGCGTCCTAACTTTTTCCTCACAACAGGGTTTAGTTACATTACCTCCATCTCTCCATATTGTTAAAATGTTTAAATATGTTAAAAAGACAAAGGTGTTTATGGGGTGCCCTAACTTATTCCCATATATATATATATATATATATATATATATATATATATATATATATACACAAAATATATTGGGGTGATAGCTGCTCAGCAATGATACAAATGGCAGCAGTTTGAAAAGTGGCAGTAGGCTGTTGTCACATGACTCGGAAACATGTGAACGATCTCTCCCCCTTAGCATGAGAGCAGGGCATGTAATGTGGGAAGATATTACAAGTAATTGGCACATCTAAATTAGTAGGGGTGAAAAAAAAAAATTATATAAATATATGTGTTTAGACGTGCCAATTACCCATCCCCCTAAGTAGCTTCCAACATTACATGCCCTGCTCTCATGCTAGGGGGGGAGAGATCCTTCACATGTTTCCGAGTCATGTGACGATAGGCTACTGCCTCTTTTCGAACTGTTGCCATTTGTATCATTGTATCAAAAAAAAAGAAGTATATATATATATATATATATATATATATATATACATTTTTTTTTTTTGCCATTTTTCCAATTTTTCACCCCTACTAATTTAGACGTGCCAATTACCCATATATTTATTTATATAATAATATAATATAATATAATAATATAATATAATATAATATATATAATATAATAATATAATTTATATATATATATATATATATATATATATAATATTAGTAACATAAATATCAGTCTTTCCAAAGCAAACCTGATTGTCTTGTCAGTAATACAATAGAAATATTAGTGTACCCAGCAGCCACACAACCAAAGAATTGTATTGAGAGCAGATTTGTTGTGGCTATCAATGAAGGAGGACCCTGTGAGGATTAAGACCTCAGAATCCCTCCCCACCTTCAGCACTGAATAGAAAATTCACAGGACCTTTGGATAAGAAAGAAATGAACAGTGATATCTAATAAAGACACAGCAGAGAGGAGAGCTGAAAGAATAGCTGAGTAACTAAACTGCAGACACAGTTGGAGGAAGAGATGGAGATGACAGCAGTGTCAAGGCAGTCATACCGTACCCAATGGTATGCTAATTCCTTTTTTATTCTATACAGCAGCCTGTAAATAATGGAGCAGAATCTGCACTATCTATTATGCAGTATGGCTTTGATACAGTCAGTGCACACTGTATTTCCAGTATAACTATAAAGTGAACTTGAAACCATTACAGTAATATTGTGTTGCCATTCATTTTGCACCGGTATTCTGCAAATCCAACTCTGTACATTATAAAAAGGTGTGCCTTGCTCCCTTTGTGCAATATCTCTGGACATGCTGGGCATCAGGAAATGGGAGAATATGTCTGTTGTGTTATATGAACACAGCAGTACAGGAAGCTTATTCAACTTCTCATTTTAGCCTTTTAGTCAGCCGATAGAGCAGAATGTTAGATTTGTTATTACAGCCCAGCTAAAGAATCCTTTTCTCTAGCTGTGCTAGAAAAAACAAACCATGACCTTAATGAACCCGGCACATGCGCATGAGTTCAGCAGCACTCTGAATGGAGCGCAAAGACCAGCCTGTTCCTTTATATCTGTTCTCTGAAATAAATGTCTAAGCAGTCCTGGACTAGAAAATTAACAAAGAAGAAAGAATTCATTTGCTGTGTGGATTCTAAAGAGCAACACTCTCAGCTTTTTATCCCATCACCTTTTTCCTGTGCTTCTTTGTGGTTCTGGAGGTGAGCATGTTGGCTCCAGGCCTCATCCAACATAGTGTTAACACGCCCACTAACATCCTCATCCAACATCATTACTGTGGGTTGAATATGCTGGCTATTGGCCTCGTCCAACTTCACTAACATGGCGTTAGCATCCTATATATAAAATACATAAAAATGCTAAATATAAAATACAAGTATATTAAATAAATATATATATATTTTTATTTGAAATGTGCACAATTTAGTTTCTAAATTTAACTTATTGACAAATAAATAACACACCATATTTAATGAACCATTCTTTTTGCACATTCCATGTTTTAAGGACATGTTGCGAGAGGAGAAAATAGAGACAAAAGGATTCAGTGCTCCCTCCTGGCACCAGGCCTGAGCTGGAAGCTTTATCTAAAAACTTTATCTGAAAGAGTACTGCTTTTAACCCACCCTTGCCAACTTCAGCACCACCACTCGGGAGCACATCACACCTGTGTTATAAAAGTGTCCACTCACAGCAAGAGGAGAAGACGGGACAAATCGGAACACACTCAGAGATGTTATTAAAGTAACATGCAGCACACAAGTGGTAGTTCAACAGAGAGCCTTCCCTTGAGGGAGATGGCAAACGTTGGCCTAAAAGGCATAACAAGGAGACCAGAGACCCAAATGACTGAATGGGATTAATGCAGTCTTATGTGAGAAATGAAAGCTTTTGGGTGTCGGCTCCATACTCGGCAGGATCTGAGAGGGCCCAGATGTTTCAAAACCCCACCCGACTACAGGGCCAATGCCAAAGGCTTTAACTCATAAATATTAACCTTCAAATTGTACACCTTTGGTCATGATAAAATGTTTCTGCCCACTCCTCCGAGTCTTCTTAGTATTTCTTGCTCTTGCACTCCTCCTTGAGTCAGGAAGTGTAATTCGGTGTAATACTGTTAAAGGACACACTTTACATGTCCATTTCTGGAGAAGCTGAGAGATACGGGACTGAGAGTGAAAGAAGCATGTGGACAGTGTGGAGGCAATAGAGTACTATTACAAGATTTCATGAAGGGGATTTTGGTTATACAGTATCATGCAATTCTTGTGACCCTTGTCCTGCCAGCTTCTCTAGAGTTACACATTGCAGTTGTTGGAGGGGTGAGCCTGGAGTTTCAACAATAGAAGGCTTTCTCTCCTTATTACCAGTCAGTGTCACATCAACATGACTTTCATGTATTTAACAGTGTAAATCCTACATAATTCTTCTTTAAATTGAGGAAATGAGGAAACTGCTATTTTATATTACATGACCTCTTTGTTACGAGCTGGAATGCATCTAGCATAGTCTCATGTGCCAGTGCAAGTTACTGCAGTGGTATTAATGCCATTGCATTAAAAGCGTGTCTTCAATTCCCTCTTAAACATCGCATTAGTGCAAAAAATACAGTTAATGTTCAATGGCTATGTTGGCGTTCTTGATAGTTTAACTATACAACATAAGCAAGCAACCAAAGACAATGCTGCCTTAGAGGCTAGATGACTAGTTTATAATTGGGTTTAACTGAATTGCACATCTCTCCCATAACACAACCACATATAAAGCTCTGAGAAGCAGAAACATGCATCTAATGCCCTGCCTACTGATTATTTTAATTGGTTATTCTCTGAACCAATAGTGCTTGTTCTGCCTCCGAGGTAGCGCTGCCTCCAGAACTGTCTTGGGTAACAATTTTACACACGAGTCCGGTCAGTATGTCATGAGCCATATTTGTTATTTTGTGATCCCTCAAAGATCATGACCATGCACAACAATAGATTTATAGATCTACCAGTGCAAATAAGAGTGATCTGGCATTAGTCTCTTGTGTGTCTTCTGCATCTTTCCTGTGCCTGATCCCAGTGCCTCTGCTTATAATTGTTAAGATGCTTTAGGACAATTTGTATTGAAGAAAGGGATGCATAAGTAGAATTAATCCAGACTGCATCATATAGTGTGTGTTTGTGTGTGTTTATGTATGTGATGTGTGCGTACATTCATTATATTCCTCACACGAGTCTCTCACCTCCCCTCTGACTGATGACAGGTGGCCTTGTGCATTCATGAGGAACCTCAAATCCCAGCAGGGTGCCTTCTAACACACAAACACACACACACACACACACACACACACACACACACACACACACACACACACACACACACACACACACACACACACACACACACAGACTATTCTCTCCCTGTCGTGCTACTTAAAATCTTCCACACAGTAGTACTCCTTCACTGTGAACAACCACACACATATAAAGGACTCTGTTTATACAGTATTAATATAGTGTTCCTAATAAACCAATTACGCTTATGTATTGTGTGTATGTTAGATGGTAACTGACCTGAGCAGCATTGACAATGACCAGCTGACTGGGTTGGATTATCTCTGAAATGGCAAGGCCTGTAGGATGCTCCCGGCCAGCCGTACTGGGTGCTGAAGGCACATCAATGCTGCAAAGTCTATCCCATCTGACCTGAACGGACAGAAGGGCTAGTGTTGGCACAAGTTGCAGAAATGGAGGAATATATCAAAACACACCTGTAAAGTGACCAGAGGTGCAGGACAAAGTCTGCCAAATAGAATAATGTAGAAGTCCCACTTCAAGCACTGTGTGTAGGGCTTCTCTTAGCTCTCAAACCAGCGTCAGTTCTTTGTAGAATGGATTCCAAATGATACTGGAAGAATTCCATTTCTGTTCCATGCTGACAGGACTGTGTCACACAGTTGCAGCAGGTTTATTTTTGAGTAAAGTTTCATGCTGCACATCTCCCATTCAACCACTGCCTGGTAAACAAGGACCTCCAACTGGAAGATTTTCTTTATCACGCCATTCTGATTAAACTCCAGAAACAGCTGTGCATGAAAACCCAAAGACATCAAAGCGCACAGCACTCTGCATGGAATTGCCACTCTCCATCCATGAACTCCATTTTGGATCTAGCAGGGCACGTGGAGCATTGCCTGAGCACACAGAAGAGGGGCACAGACAAGCCTTCAGCAACACACACATTACTCCCTTTATCCCCAGCACACTAGACTATTGATCCTGACTCCACGTTGCCTCTCCACACAGTTTAACGCAGCTTAATTCCATGATGCTTTAAAAACATCACAGAGAATAAAGCTTGCACTTGAAATCAATTCAGAGATAAACTGGTGACGTAATTTGAAGTGCCACACTCTTGAAAACGCAGATTTTTCAGTTCCTTTCAGGACTTCAGAGAGAGCAGAGTGAGACCTCGAAAGCTCAAAGGATCTTCTGGAATAACAAACCATAAGAGCACTTGGACATGTTTCTGATTAGAGCTTATTATCTTTAAAATGTATGTAGACAATCATTAATATGCAATTTATTTGTCCTTTTATACATATTCAAGCTGTTTAAATTATTATAAAATTACAAACAAAATAAAGCTGAATATTTTGAAAATGTTTCTGATCTCTGCTCGCCATTGCAAGCTGAGCTGTACTTTTGAAGGTAAAAATATTCAAGATTCAAGTAACAAATATCCCTTCTTTGGGATCTGACAAATGGGTGTGGCCAGGATTTGTATATTGTGTAAAATGTCTTGATTCATTTCATTATTTTTAGGTCAGCTGTTGTTTCTTCAGTCACGACACAATGGCAGTGCACCTCATTTCCTTCCATGATATTTCCACTTCAAATGGTACATTCATCCTTAATCAGAATAGAATACATCCACCATACAGCCACCTCAATCAGAATCGAGTATGTCTATGATACGTTCATCCACCTCAACTGGAAAATCACATACATGATACAGAACCAGTCAAATGTTTGGTTTCTGCAGTAGTCTTAAAGGAAACCCTTACAAAATAATGCCTGACCAGTCCTGTATAAACCAAATAGAAAAAGAAAAGTTTCATGTATATAAAAACACATGCCCAATAGACAATCTTTCTGCAGTAGTCTATTTTTCATTATAAACAAAATGCTTTGGTTTATCCAATATATTTTAATAGTACTGGATATATACATATTCAGGTTTCCCAGCAAAAGAGCCTGTATGCAGTGTGAGCTTCAGTTCAATGGTACATCCATCTTAATCAAAACAGACTAGTCCAACCGAGGCTATTCCAAAATCAATTGAACGATTTGGGTAATCCTTTAAACAATCATTTAAATAGAAGAATAATAGCCATGTAAATACCTGGATTTGGTTGGAGATAATGCTGTTATCAGACCAAAATCCTAGTTTGCACAAGGCAAAAGCAGCACACATTATTAATAGAATAGGTCTGCAGGGTGAAAAAATCTTTCATCATGTTGCATAAAATCATGAATGTCTGCCATGTCATTTTCCCTCCATTCAAAATTCCTTCAGTACATCTCTCTCCCAAGAGTCTTTGTAGCATATTTTAATCCAGAAGTTTCATGAAAGCTGCGTTGGGACTGCCATTCAGCTCATGTGCATCAGAATGTTGAAGGACATGACTCGTCTTTAGTCCACTATCAGTTTAAAGTGATTTAAAAAAAAAAAAATAATCACACCAACTGCACTGGTGCCACGACATCCATCAATACAGCAGCCTAAAGTGGAAGAAAGCTGCATTGACTGCTCAGCTTCTCCAGTATTCTCACATCAAATCCAAAAGGTGCCAGGTTCAGCCACACTGCTTATCTCTGCGAACTGTTTACGGATTCATTTCCATGTTGCTTTGAAGAGCTCAAAGGATATTTAATAAATCACAAGAGCATGTCCTTCATTCTGTATGATTTAAAAGCTTTACCATTTCTAACAACAATCATACCTCTGTTTTTCTGGATTTTGTGCGGATGAGGTGAATAATAACGAGCTATGGCCTCTAATTAAGATCTTAAGCTCGCGCAAAAGCATAGTCCTGTGTTGGACTCTTCCTCTTCCACCATCATTCCATTGCAGACGTGATGTAACACCTGACGTAACAGTATTGGAAGTAACTCTGTCTTCCGGACCTAATGCTTTTCAGAAGTGTTTCTGTGGTGCCAGTGGCGCATCATGTGACTGTGATAGTGTTTTCACACCTTAAAGTTTTGGATCAAGGTCCAAGGTTGGGTTTTGCTACCTTGTGCACTTGGTATTCGGTTAGGTCTGGTTTTACACTGCAATGCGTCTGACACTAGTGTGTGTGCCTTTCCAGACATTGTCCAAAAATCTGCCTCCCTGACAGAATCCAGTTCCCTTTGAGTGCATGCATGTCACAGTGAAGCGAAGTGAACATGGCAGATTACCCTTGAATTCCTTTACTTTCCATTTAATAATCAGGGTTATACTACAGTTAGTCATGGGAATCACAGAATCATACGGTCTGTTGCACACACTGCTGCGTGACACGTGTGCATTTGAAGGGGAGTCAAATGTCGCTACAACACCAGTTCTTTTTCATGTTCTGTGACGATAGCCTGCCCCAAATAACTACAATTGGTCTGAAAGTCTGAACCATGTGTGGTGTTTTCAGTTGTGCAGGGCCATGAAAGAGGTGGTAGAGCTGCTCTGAGCGAATAAAATAATACCTTTTCTAATAAATAAAAAACATTAAAATGTGTAAAGTTAGAGAAATTCAGATTTGGGTCATTTTCCCTGCTGTGAACATAACTTAATGAGGTCACATGATGTCCTGATGAGGTCATTACTAACAAATATTACTACATGCGAGCCAACACAAACCAGCAGGCTTCGTGTGGTGTGTTGGTGAAAGAAGCTTTGAATAGATGGTGTTACATAAGTGCCGAATTTTAGCATTACACTTTCATGTGACACACATTTAATGTGTAGGACTTTTAGCTGACTTTATCTGCCCGTTTATAGAGTATGAAGCAATATTCATGTAGACTAATGCCATTTATTTTTCCCACCAAGAAAAACAGCTTAGGCTGAGGGAAGCATGCTGAATGATGTTAATAGTAAGCACTAAAATACATTTCCATGGTCATGTCAGAAAGACATCCTGTAATGTTGGATACCCTTACAGTGGTACTGTACCACTTTCGTTCATACAGCCTGAAGAGTGACTCCCTCATAAACAGTCAATTCATTCAGTTCTCCGAGGTCTGCACAGCAACAAAACAGAGGGTCTAATCCAAGCCAGCTTCAACTGGTACTGAAAATGTGTGAAAGCTGAAGGCTGTGTGCAGCACAGTGGGTCAATGTGCTGAAAACTGTCAGCACATATTAAAAAGTGTGTTGGAAACTGTACATGATGGAGAACATCCTCCACCCTCTTTTCGTCAGCTGATAGATCTGCAGCCCTAACACTCCTCTTGCAGGAGCATTTAACATACTTTGGGAAAGTACACTGAACACTGTCAGGCCCACACTAATGCATCCATCCAGTCCGCATTCCACCGTGGAATGATGCTAATGACTGTGTTTGAATCAGGGTGAACACGAGAAGCCTAATATGTGTCTCCTGCAACTGTACTAGTCAGGCCCACCACACTTACTATTGCCATAATAGTCCTGTATATTTTAAAGTTCTCAGACAGCAACAAATGTTTGGGCCAAATATGCCTCATATTGGAGCTGTGAGTACCTGGGAAATTACACGGGACTCAATCTCTAACTGCCTTATGAATTCATTAGATTTCTGTGGTTAATCTTGCTTGAATACACAATATTGTACAAAGGAATTAAAGACATTTTGGAAATTAATATAAAGACCACCTCATATGGGCCACATATGGGCAGTTAAACATTAATATTTGATAAATACTTGTGTAAACTGTGAGATGTGTAAATATATATATATATATATATATATATATATATATATATATATATATATTTACACATCTCACAGTTTACACAAGTATTTATCAAATATTAATGTTTAACTGCCCATATGTGGCCCATATGAG